>JAGFMF010012298.1:1901235-2202842 GCA_019455555.1 Galemys pyrenaicus
CCCTCCAGATCCATCTATGTTCCCATGAATGAGTCTAGTTTTTCATTTCTGATTGCTGAGTAGTATTCCATCGTGTATATGTACCACAGCTTCCCGATCTATTGTTTCTTATACTCTTACACTTCAAGCTACTCTCTACCTGCCCAAATCACCCCATGACTAATTACTGACAACCTTTACTCTCTAGACCTAGCTGTAGTAATTCACACTAGCAAACCATAAATAATCTTAATCTTATTTGCCATTCTTTCTCATAGAAACCACAGTAAAAGTTCTTGCTCCCATTTCTTCTCACCTCCTCCCACTCCATTCCTTTCACCTTTTAACCAGTCCTAGTTCTATATGTTTTCCCATGCCTATCCCACCATGATCTGGCATAATATGCCCCTTTTCTTGGGATCTGTGAGTGTTAACACTGTCTTATCAATGGCAGTCATCTGATCTATTTCATTTGCTATCTCTAAATAAAAATAAAACTTACATTCTACCTCAAGAGTTTAATACTAATAGATGTTTATGATATACTTTCATGTTTACTTACCAGAGATAGGTTTCATACTGCCTTAACCATCACGAAAGGAATCTATACCACGTATATGCAGTCACAATTCTGGATTAAGAAAAACATTTTAAGTTTATGACCTAATTTGGAAAGTAAAATGCTAAATATGACTCCAAATGAACAAAGTGATTATTTGGCAGATACCATGGACTTTCTGTGTAATACACTTAAATCCCATAATATTTACTAGGCATCTAAGTCATGCCATACACTCTATATTTTACAAGAATAATCTAATTCTTTAGTCACAGAATGGCTTCAGTTCAGTTGCTAGTTTCCCTGGCTGTCTCATTTAACTTATCTTAATTAGCATATTAATCACCTGTTCTGTTTTTAAGTACACTATCATATTTAATATTTGTAACAGTTATGTGGGGGATAAATATGATCATTTTAGAACTAAAGGGTTTAGTTTTCTCAGAAATATTCGGCTTTTCAATGAAATTCTCACAGGTATGTAAATGAAATAGTCCGAACTCAAACCAACTTAGACATTCTGATTCTAAGGACAGGGTTTATGCTTCTGTACTATAGTCCCCTGCCTTTAATGATTTGACATTTTTCCTGACAGTTAATGTAACATATTCTTTTTTTTTACTCAGTGTTCAGATTGCTTTAATTCATGGTTAAGTTACATGAATCAAATTATTGTTTCATATAATTATCTCTCAAAATATCTGACCCATAACTGGCTATCAATACTTGTTCTCGAAATTTGATATATTTTAATTTTGAAACAAAACCAAAGATATAACAGAACGCAAAACAAATTTTCTAGCAGAGTATATTGATCTTCCTCCTTTCATAAATTATTGCACAAGCAATAAAGTATGAATCGACTATCTTCCTGCACTGTGTGATTGATTTATTGCATAAATTCAGTAGTCTGTATGTTGTTACCTAGTTAATAACATCCTTACATTTTTGATACTTATTAGACTTAATAATTTCTTTAAATATTAAGCATTGTCTTCCCTTTTTTTCATGGGTAGAAAAATTAAGGCATAAAGATATCAAGATAAACATCCAAGGCCTTATGACTAGCAATGGAATTTCACAGTGTAAAAATCCAGACTTCTGGGTTCTAAGTCTTAGTCTTTCCACAACACAGACTCCCATGTTTTTTTACGTACACAACCAAAGCCATTATAGTCCTCAGCTAAAGAGAGTATGTATACGAAGTATGTGGTCTTTCTATAATTCTCTTCAGCAGTGATTTGACTTAAAAGTACTCATTTCATATTTTTTCTGGAATGGTTGTGCCATGAGAGATGTTGATACCAATAGGTTTTAGAAGTGAACCACTTAACACAATAATAAACACTGTTTAGAGATAATTTCACTGTCACTAAAGAAATTTAAGATAAACTAGACACACTTAGAAAAATCAGTTCATCTATTTTTATTCAAAATCATCAAAGGACAGAAATATTACCTCTAAGAAATGGTGAATTATTTCATTCTTGCAATATTGAATATATATTTAACACTATTGTTGACCTTAGCCTCCTGAAGTTTGTGTTGTAGCATCACTACTAGCTAAATGAAAACTTGGTCAATAGTTTCTTGGCTTCCAGTGTTCTCATCCATAAAATGAGGATCATAGAGTGCCTTTCTTATTGAGTTGATGTTACTAATTTTCACATTAATCAATGACTTAACATATATCAAATACTTAGAATAGTGTATGGTTTCTGTAGTAAGCCCTATATAAGTACTTATTATAATTACAATATAAAAATCACTATGCAACACAAAAATCACTATGTTTAATGCTACACATAATAAAATATGGAACAATAGCCATTTCAAATAAGATAAAATAACCATCTAAAATAAAAGGCAATTGATACACCTTATTTTTTTTTAAATTGAAGTAACAAAGTTACAACTGTTACAATTACAAACTTAACAATTATGTAAGTTTCTGGTATTTGTTAATGACACTCAGCATGTGCATATAGTTTTAAAGTTCATTAAGTTCTATATATTTATAATTAAGCTGTGACTCTAAGTTCTGTATCAGAGAGATTTCATGAAGCAGGTAAGGTCCTAACTGAGATGAATACGGAAAACAATAATGGAACTTGGGAATGTGTTGATCCTGAAGACGGCCATTTCTTATAATAGGTATACGTATTTCTAGCTCAAGTTCCCTATTGAGCATTAATAATTAATTCTTGTAGTGTTGAATTCCTTCAGAGAATAAAAATAGCAAGTATGAGGGTGTAGGATCTTATTATTTGTTGACATTACTTAGAGTGACATTTAACCACCTCATATTTAAACAGACTCTAGTCCTGTGGAACTTCTGTGTGTGGACAATGTTCTAAGTAGAGTGAACCATATTAGCAAAGGCCCTGGTGTGGAAAAAGTTTAGTGAAGTTGGGCTTAATGAACAATAGAGAGTGAAAAGAGAAAAAGAACAAGATAGAGACAGGTCTACAACCATGTGGATCTTTTTTGAAAAGAGTTTTATTTTCTTTAAATGTGAGAAGAAATCCAAAGGTGTTAAGCAAAAGGGTGATCTACTGTTGGGTGCAAAGTATTGAGGGCTAGGGAAACCTAAGGGTTTCGAGGAGACCAGAAAGGAGATTAATTCCTCAGGACATAGGTGGGGCATGCAGATAGATTTGTGAAATGTTTCTGTAGTAGAAATGATAGGACTTACTGATGGATTGTATTGGATATGAGATGTAAGGACCAGATAAGGATCAGGAAAACTCCCAGGTTTTCCTCCAGTTTTTCCATTGCTGAATTTGTCTAAATGAAAAAAGCTTGTGATTTGTGATTCAGTTAACTTTTTAATAATTCTAAAATAATACTAAAAATTAAAAGACATTTAAAAATTTTTCCACGATTACCAGTATTTAATTTTTTAATAATCCTTTCTAATATGTATGCAAACATAGGTTTTCTCCAGAACTGTGACCACAGTACACAGGGAATACAATTTTTTCTGTTTTTACTTAATAATAGGTCATAAAATAGTCTTACTTTATTTCACATCTTTATGTAATCAAGTAATTTTGAAGGCTATATACATGTGTATTCCTTTAGCGTGTATCTTTAATTAAATTAACCATCTTTATTAAATATTTCATTAAAGTTAATGAAAACTATCATTGACTAAACTAGATTTTAATTTCTAATAGGATGGTTTTGATCTTTCAAAATTAGACACATTATTAACATATATGGAGTTGGGAATATGAAAATCATTTAAAAATCTCTGATAGTGAACACTTTAAATTTTTTTTTCAGGAAACTCATTTCTTAGCACAACTTAAAATACAAGACTTTTGCTGATAAAACTGGTGTGTTGTTTTGCTTGTTCACATCAACTTCAGCAAATTTTTTTTTAGTGTGGTAGCAAAACATGGCTTTATACTATATATAATATATTGCAATGAAAATGTATAGGCCAATGTCCATACATATAAAAAGTGCTCTATATTTATTATCTAGTAATGAGATAATGAGTAATTAGATGATTTTGACTTGTTTACTTTGTGATACTTTTAGTTAAATTACACTTTAAAATGATAGTGATAGTACTCCAAATAGGGCAATAGAATTTCTAATTAGGAATAGTTGTACTATCTTATTGTCCACAATATTACTTTATTGACTCAACTTGTGAAATGAGGTGAAGTTCTATTTAATGAAGAAATGTATGAGAGGTTGATCCATCATTTGACTATGTCAGGATTTTCAAAATCACTAATATTAGCATTACCATTTTGTGTGTTTCTTGTATCTAGGATTTTTATCAAAGCAAGGATTTTTAAAAGTAAAAACTTTGATGCCTTGAAAAATATTTAATAGTGATGATAATGAAGAAGGAGAAATTTTGCACTTCAGTAAGAACTGTCCAAGTTGTTCTAGCTCTGATTCTTGTGAATAGAAGAGATATTTTTTCCTTACTGTGCTCAATAATATACTACTGATGAAGAGAAGTGTACCATTGTTTGAGGGATGCAAGAACTATGGATTTGGAAAAGCTTATGTATGGGTGGAGTGTGTGATATGCTTCCATGACAGATGGCAATTTTTGCACAAATATTTGGTCTGTCTTGATTGGTTTGTAAAAAGGAAACTTTGAAAGGACCTATATATTTATATAATGATTGTAATGAAGGATTTTTTGTTTGTCTAGTTTTTGTTTTAGAGTCAGCATATGTTTTTTACCTTGGTATTTTTTTTTCAGCATTGAATTGGTTATCTGCATGTAAAGGTATTTCATGTGTGAATTTGACTCAGCACCATAACATCTAGACTAAACATCTCAGGACCATCTCCACACTCTCTGCACACTGTTTAGTTGTACCCAAGAACCACAGGGAATCTTTGAAGCCATTTTTTTTTGGCTGACCAAGTTTTAGAAATTTCCTTTCAATGGGCTCTGTGCTGGCCCAAAACATGTGGTGGAAGACTGATTGACTTCACCAATGAGAGAAACAGAGCAATTGAAACCCTCCAGACTCTCATATTCAACACTCATACAGAGAAATTGAGTACAATTAAAAAATTAATACATTCACCATAATCAGACTACATGAACAAGTAGTTCATGTAGTCTCAAGTTCATTCAAGTACATTCAAAATTCAGACAAATATATTTTCTAAATGGTTATTGTGATCTAGAAAGAGAATTTACCCATGGAGAATGAATAGAACGTAGATAATATTAATGACATTGCTCTCAGTTGAGATCATCTAAGATGAAAAAGTGGGAAATTTTTCTAGAAGAAAATTAAGCTGATATTTTTCATATTATCAAATAAACTACTTGGCAAAATCAAACTTTATATTTTGTGATTTAAGGTAGAGGTTTAAAAACTAATGTCGGTTGAAGTAATGAAACTTTGTGACTTTAGATTGAACTAAACTATTAAGATTCAAATCTTTGATTGAATAATTTTTGTAAATGATTTGTTTAGTTTTATATGACAAACACAAGAAAATATGAAAAGTTTCCTTGGACTTGTGTTAGTTTCAGTTCAGTAATTCATAGCATATTGCTTGCCAAATTCAGGAACACTGTAAGGAAAATGTTCTGAAATCTCAAAATAGTTTCAAGAATTTGCAAATACACTACTCACAAACATTTACATTTTAGTTCTTCAAATAGAAAGGGCCAAATATTAGAGAAGATTGGGCATTTTGAGGGTTGTATAACTGTAGAAATAACCTGATATTATTAAGTGGAGTTGAAAAACCATGTCTATGTAAGGGTTTACAATAGTAATCGTAGAGAGGCAGTTCTCTCAATATTATTTTGAATGAGAAAATTGAGAACCTATCCATAATATGTAAAGAACTGTTCTTGCTTCTATGATAAATTAGTGAAAAAAATAGAAAATGCTATCCTGACAGAACATACAATGTAATGGGAAGATCCAGACAATAAACTAAAGAAGCAATGATATAGTGAGATTATAAGTACTTAGGAGAAAAATAAACCAAGGAAACATGAAGAGAGTGATGGCAAAAATAAGTGCCATTTTAAATACATTATCAGGGAGGACCTCACTGGGGGGAACTTTTGATCAAAGACTTGAGGAAATGAGCCTGCCAGAGAAAAGAATCAGTACAAACAAGACCCTGAGGCTGGATTCTGTGTGAAGTATATTGGAAGAACTAGGAGACCTGTGTTTTTGAATAGAATGAGAAGACTTCAGAAAATCCATTTGAAAAACATTGGTTTTGACTTTGTGACATGGATACCAATGGGAGAGAGAAGTTCATAAAATTGTAATAGTATATTTCTGTCTGGTCTCTTGAGAATAGAATGTAGAGGAAAAGGGTGGGACAGAAACAAGTTGGGAGGCCCTCAGAGTAATCCAGAATTTAGGGTATAGCAGCTTAGACCATGGCAGGAGCAGGGTAAAGATGAGAAATCCTTATATTTTCAATTTGTTCTGAAATAGAGTTAGTAGGATTTGCTAAGAAATATAGATGTGAGAGAGAGCCAAATCAATCATGATTTAAGGCAACAAATGGTTCTCAACTGGTGGATTTTGCTCCTCCCCTCACCTAGGAATTTTTGGCAATATCTGAAGAGATACTTGGTTGTCACAGATGGGGAGGGTGCTCTGTGTGTCTAGTGAACAGATGACGCTCTTAAATATTCTATGACGCCCAGGACAGCTCTATCCAATAAGGAACCACTGTCCCCAAATATAAGTGAAGCTGAAGTTCAGAGACTCTAAGCTAAAATTTGTGGCCAGAACAAGTGGAAAGATGGAGTTGCCAGTAACAGAGCAAAGAGATTCCTAGTGGTGTAGTTCAGGGAACTGAAATTGGGACTCTGTCTCTTTGAGGTGTCCATGACGTTTGCAAGAGAATAATATAAAATATAATAATATTGTAAAAATGAGATTAAAGTTTATCCTTTTAAAAAAGTTTTTAATGCTTTCTTTAGAAATTAAATGTCTTTAGCATTGAACTGGTGTCACAAACTCTGTCCACATCTTCTGCAAGACTTGCATAAGTTTCAGTATTTCAGATGTATAAGAAAAGCATGTGTAAGTGGCTCTCTTATTTCCCACTACTCAGTTCTATTACATTATTTTAAATGATATGATTATAATCTTAGAAAATTCTTTTTCCTCGCTTTTACAAACATGTTTTATAACTAAAATAAAAAGGTTATTGTTAATGATTCCTAATACATTGTAGCTCTTCTGTCACTTGCTCTGTCTTATCTTTATGAGGAAATTTCATGCTTGAAGAGTTCAGTAATCTGTAAAGGAAGAAATAGTATTATGGATCATTTTATTTTTTGTTCTTTCCCTCTTTCAGATTGAGGACTTATGATATACCCGTCTCTAAGCAGAATTAGAAGATAATCTTTTGAGGTCATCCCTAAAAATTATTGGTATCTTTTTACCTCATAGTCCCACAGAATAGCTTCCTTTGTCCTCTAAGCCAAGAATGCTTGCAGCTGAACAAGCTGCTGCAAGGGCACATGTCTTGTTGCTAGGGGACCTCAGCCTTATTACTTCTCAGCCAGGCTTGGTGGGATATATAGAAAAATAAAAGGAATGTGGTTAAAATTTTAAAGCCTTTTAATTTTCTTTTGAAAATTGACTTTAATTAACTTCTAGGTTGTGACTGTCCCTCTCTCTCCCTGCACACATTCTTTCTTGTGGGCAGGAGCCAGTCAGTAAATACATCAGACCTGCCCAGCAGTCATGAAGCAAGGACTAAGTAGATGCTAGTGATGGAATTAATTCTCATACTTTGCTTAACACTGCTCAATAGCTCCTGGTTTTTATTTCAAAATGTTCATTTTTCTCTTGAAATACCATATCTAAGTAGCTTTAAAATGCATCTTCCATGTAAATATAACTACTCAGCTAGAATAATTCATTCATAGTTACTAACTTCAACAATCCAGATGTTCAGGGTTCAAGTAGTAAAATGGTGAGACAGTAAAGAAAGGGAACTTGTTTGAATTAATTTAAAATAAAATCTATACATGGGTATCTTTAGAAAACTGTTGGCAGACAAAAACAACTGTGTTAATTTTAGAGTTTCAGTTACTAGTCTATTTGGTATTTTGAGAATTTCTGTTGATCTTCACTGCTACCACTTTTATTAAGAACTTCAGAAACAGAAGCAATCAGATTAATTCTGTGATACTATGACATATTTTTTTCTTTTTACTAAGATATTGACAGTCATGTATTTGATCAGAAAGACTGAGAGGGCCTCTCTGGTGGCGCAGTGGTTTAAGCAATGCACTATGAAGCAAACCTCAGCCACTGCAGCACCAGTTCGATCCCTGCTGCTGGCCAGGGCGGGGACCCACATGGCGCAGCAGACCTCTCCTTCCTCGCCCGCTGTTCCCCTCAGCAGTGTACTTCCATTGATCTGCCTGTTCTGCTCCCCGCTCTCTGTGGTGAATCATCATCACTGCCCCCCCACCTCTGGCCTGTACCCCAGTGCTTGTATGCATAAATAAATATATCTTAAAAAGAAAAAAAAAGATTGAGAGAATGGTGAATGTTACAAATCTGGAAATGTACCAAATTAGAAACTCACACATAACCAAATTGATGTGTGGGTAATTTTCCTTTGGAAATTTAAATGGATAATGTCAGAAATACAAAGTATAGTTGTGACTGGTAAAAGAAGAAGGTAGCATGGTTTATAAAAACTGAGTAGTTATGGATTAAACATGTCTAAAAAAAACCCCGGAAAAATAGCAGGGCAACCCAATTTCCAGACTCTTTTTATTTAGCTTTTTACCTGGGTGTTCCTAAGCAAATAGTTCACAAACTCAAATCTATACAACGTGCTGACTAAATCATTATATGGTCCTCTTTTATTTTGTTACTCTAGACTTAGCAAATTTTCAGAAACAACATACTATTTGAAAGTTTGGTTTCATTTATCAAATATACACATTCTGCTTAAATTTGCTATTTAGTTCCTGTTCTTCTTCTAACATCCATTAATTACTTTACTGAATTGTATATTGGGAAGTTAATGTTTGTACTTTTCTTTATCTAGTGCCCTAAACAACCAATGGCTACAAGGACAAATAAAAATCTACTAGAAAGGCAGAAAACTTTCTTAAAGTACCTCTTGCTTTGTTGTCTAATTCTACTGAGATTTACAGCAGTTATTTAGCTGTGATTTTTTTCTCATTTGTGCTCATAGACAAAGAAGAGAAAGTATACTTAAATTGAAGTTAATGATAAAACCTAAAAATTATCTGTAGAAGTATAATAAAAATATTAATATTTACTTATGTGGTTGAATAATATAAAGCTTAAATATTTTTTAATATGGAAAAGTTGTACAACTTAATGGTTATTTAAATGCTGGTCAGTATGCACTTGTGAGATGCCCTTAGTTTTGTCATATTCCTTGATAGTTGACAGACAAAGAAACAGGAGAGTAAATAATAAATTTCTTACTAAAGGAGACTTGAGCTATTTTCTTCTCAGTGTTTTAGTTGGTTTATCCTAATCTTTCATTCATAGACTTTTGTTAGACTTATAATTTGTAGTTTGCTCTGTGATTAGATCAAAGACCATTGAAATAAAGCAAAAACAGCACACAGTTTTACTTTCTTCCTTCATTCACCCCCTATTCTACAGTCAGTAACTGAGAATTTATTATGTACAGGAAGAGAGCTAGCTACAGGGGCTCCTAGGGAAATAAAGTAGATGTTACCCACAGTTAGCTGGGGAGGGGGGTGGAAATGAAAGAGAGCAAGGGATTTGACAGACATTTATAGTGTATTTTCAGAAAGCTGTATAAATATAGGCAAGCACAAATTATTATAGTATATGATGTAGGAATTAGCTAGAAATAGGAATTAGAGGAGAGGCTATTATCCTTACAAAGAGTATAGACTTTTGAATATATTGTTTTTTTCTGAGCTTGAGAGAATACACCTCATTAAACAAAGTTGTAGGCATAGAAACATGGTCCTTTACCAGGGGCCTTGTGATCCAATCCATATTAAAGATTTAGAACTTGACCCAAAGGGTGGTAGGGGGATCATGGAAGTGTTTTAAGTTCTATATTAAAATATTGAATATGCATTTCAGAAGGATTACTTGGGTTCTTGTTCTGGGTAAAAGAAGTAAGGTGCAAAAACAAGAGTAAATACTTCCAAGAGATGGAAAAAATAATCAAGAAGAGAGATACAATGCATGCTTTCTCCTCTCAGGTGTATTCCATGTAAAATTCCCACCACCAATTCATTGGTGCACCATCACTATAGTCACCGGTCTGTATCAGAGTGAATGCTGGAAGTGGATACATTTAGATTCTAGATTAAGTGATAGGATTTCTAATATCCTCATTCTTTTCTTACAATGCTGTTAGCTGTTATTTCATTACTGAGTTACAGAATGTGATCAAAAATACTTGGTGGTCACAGTTTTTGATTCAATGACCATGTTTCATGTTCATGGTTGGTTGCATAAAATTCAGAAACATTCAGCCATTAAAAGTCTACATATTATACTGGTGTCAAGGGAGAAATTGTCTCCAAGTTCAGTTTTTACTTCCAAGATAAGTGATCTAGCAATAGATAAATAATATCCTGTTATTGAATTAAGAAAGTCTAACACCAATTTTATCTTTCACTAAAGTGTAAGCCTGATTGAGGTTTTTTTTGTAGATGACTAGATAATATACATAGAAAAACCTAAAGACTCCACTAAAAAACTATTCGGTATAGTAAATCATTATAGTGAAGTGTCAGGCTACAAAATCAATATATAAATTCTGTTTCACTCCTTTGTGAAAATACTAAACTAGAATAGAAAGAAGTTTTAAAAACCCATTTAACATAGCATCAAAATATAGCTAATACATGGGAATAAATATTCAATGATATTATACCTAGACATATTTAATGAAAACTACAAGACATTGCAAAATGGAATAGAAGAAATCACAAGAAAATGGAAACTGTCCCATGCTCATGAACTAGAAAAATTAACATTGTTAAAATAGTCTTCTTACCCAAAGCAATATATAGATTCAATGTAATCCTTATTAATGTTTCAATGGAAAGAAATAATGCAGACAATACTGCAAATTTATCTGGAATCACATGCAACTTTGAATAAAAAATATTGACAAGAAAAGGAATGAAGGTATCATGGTTTTAGACTTCAAACTATACTACAAGTCTATAGTAATCAAACCAGTGTGCTACTAGAATAAAAATATATACATAGGCCAATGGAATAGAAATGGAGCCCAAAATAAACCCCCCAACATGTGGGCAGTTAATCTATGAACAAGAAGTCAAGATTATGTACTGCAGAAAGGAAAGCCTCTTTAATAAATTGTACTGGGAAAACTGGACAGTTGCATGGAGAAAAATAAAACTAATCTTTTCTCACATCACACAATAAAATTAACTCAT
Source organism: Galemys pyrenaicus (assembly GCA_019455555.1). Classification (NCBI taxonomy): domain Eukaryota; kingdom Metazoa; phylum Chordata; class Mammalia; order Eulipotyphla; family Talpidae; genus Galemys; species Galemys pyrenaicus. The sequence continues at coordinate 1,912,704 of JAGFMF010012298.1, forward strand.
AATGTTTTCACATCATACATCTCAATGAGGGGCTGATATCTATTATCTACAAAGAACACATACAATTCAACAAAAGGTAAGCAAAGAACCAATTAAAAAAAGAAGAGCTAAATAGACACTTCTCCAAAGACATACAGATGGAAAACAGGCGCTTAAAAAAAAGATCATCATCACTTATCATCAGAGAAATGCAAATCAAAACCATAATGAGATACAATCTCAGTGCTGTGATAATAGCCAATTTCAAAAAAACCCTCAAAAAACCAGCACCAATAAATTCTGGTTAGTTTGTTAGAGAAAAATAAACCCTTGCACACTATTAGTGGAGATATACATTAGTCCTAACACTATAGAAAACAGTTTGGAAGTTTCCCAAAATATTAAAAGTTGATATACCAATTGTCCCAGCAACTCCACTCCAATGTATCTACCAGAAGATATTAAAAAACACTACTTCAAAGGCATGTATACACTCTTATGTTTAATACAACATTATTTGCAGTAGCTAAACTATGGAAACAACCTAAGTTTGTCCAATGACAGAGAGAATTAAGAAGATATGGAATATATGCATGATGGAGTACTAATCTATTAAAAGGGATAATTCATGCCATTGTCAACAACGTGAATGGACGTGAGGGGGTATTGCTAAGGGGGAAAAGTCAGAAAGAAAAAGACAAATGCAGGATGATTGCACTTTGTGCAGTTTTGTGGCAAGAAGAAGTCATTCAATTTCTGCTACGAATCTCCTTTATCTGTGAATTTCCTTTTAGCTTGTGCTTCCTTTTAGTGCAGTCCTCCTTTGGGAGTGTGTAAATTTTTCATAACTTTGCTCCAGTCACAGCATAGCATATCTATCAAGATCACAATGAAGCCACCAAATGGGTGTGACCTTCCCTCTCACCCCACCCTTAGTGACAGAGTTACAGAGGCTAATCTTTGTCAGAGCTAAGGATGAACATTTCCCATAATTAGCTTCATTACTGCTCTACATCCATAGGCAAAACTTGGTTCCCATTCAAGTGGCCCTTCTGTTGCAGTTTTGTTTCCAAGTGAAAAATAGAGGCAGACTCCTAATTTCAGTTGGGTTTTGCAGATCCAGGAAAAGCTGGCTATGTCTGTCAATAAGTCCACTGAAGGGAAACAATTGCTTCTGAGTGGCAATCAGGATGAGCATTGAGAGAAAACTTTATTTTAAAACATTTGAAAAGTAGAAATAGAAAATACTGAATTCTTACATTTTCAGGGATAACTATTTCTCTGTGTAATTAAATATCTCCCCTGCTGAGCACTTATTTTCTTTATGTCTGGTAGTTTTATGTTCTGCAACCATATGATATAATAGCATGTGATCTTTAATAAGACATTGAATTCGTATCATCCTTTCTCTAAAGGCTCTGGATTTTGTTAGAGGCATTTAGTTCAATTCTCTTTTCTTGACTTGAAAGAGCACAACTTTCACCTTTATGATGCTAGCCAGTGACGGTGACACAATTTTGATAGAACTAGCTGGAAAAGAGGTTTTCCTTTAGTAAGATAATGATGAGCTTATACAGGGAATATGTTCAGTCTACAGCAGTGATATTGCTCTCTGCCCATCTTTTCACTCAAGCTGTATATTCCTTTAGTAGCCTAGTTGGAAAATTTCCTGTTGTTGATTTGCATTCGTGCTGGCCTGATTGGGAACAGTTCCCATACCCATTCATAATTGTATAGAAAACCCTCCAGGCAACCCATTCGTCTCACTGCAGGTTCTTTTTAAAGGATGAACATAATGTATCTTATAATTTTTAAAGTAAGTAGTTTCATATTCATTTCTGTTACTTCTTAATTATTGTTATGATCACCCCATGGCATGAGAAATGAAACTTCTCTGAGCATTTTCTTTTCTTTTTTTTCCTCTGCCCCTATTTTCTTTTCTCCCTCTACTTCTTTGCCAGGGTTCAGTTTTCTAGTCTTCCCTTCACACCTTGGTTTTATTGTAAGAATGAAAATTTCAAGATATGATTGAAGGATAAAGAGAGAACACAGAAGTTTCTGTTCATCAAGAAGAGCTTGAAAAATGCCTACAAAATATTTTAGTAACTGTCTTATCCTTCCAGAGGGGACATCTAAGTATAGAGAACTTGATTTGCTTTGATTGACTCTGAATGTTGATGGAAAAACTTGGGCTAGTACACTTTGTCACCTAAAGTCAGAAACTTTCCCCTTAAACTGCAGTGGTCAGGTTTTTAAAACCTACAAATGTGATTTCCTGGTCTGGCAATACACTCTTTCCAAAACACGTGCATTTACTTATATAAAAAAGACTGGCTTACCCACATTTACAAAATTGCATTTTATTGCATAGCTCATATTGAGTGGGAATAACATCACAAGAAACCACTTGTAAAAACCTAGAATAATAACTGACACTCCAATAGTGTCAATGTTTTTCAACATGAAGTTGGTAATTTAAAAAAAGTATAATCTGGCCAACATCGAAGGAAACAATTTTATTTGAGGCATTGTTTAACGATCTGTCATCTTCCATTAAGATTTATAAACCCTTTTGATGACTTTATGTGAAAACTTACATTGATTTGTTGTTGTGAATGAACAGTCTCATGGGAGGTTGTCCTGGCCTATACTCCAAGCTTACCAGTCAGTGGCATGAAGACCAGTTTAGTCATCATGGCCATGATTGGCATCCTTATTACCATCAGAGCTATGCGGACAGCTGGTTCCATAGGCCTGGAGTAGGGCCCAGTAATTTATTTACCCCTTTGACACTGTTCTGATATATTGTTGGTATTGTGATCACACTTTAAGAACCACTTCTGTAGCAGAAGCAGTAGGTTGTTTCTCTCTTCCTGAAGTTCCTAAAAGGGACTTAAGCAGGCAGATTCAATGAGTCTTGCTAAACACTCCCTCTTAATATTAAACTCAGACCATATATCTTCCACAGTCAAAAGTGTACTTACCTTTCTAAGAATATGTATCATTTTATTATTTATCTCAGAATAATATGAATTCTTTTTGACTGGTATATTGGTAACCACATTATATCTTCCCTTGTAGTTTTCCTTATCTAAGTCAATTCCCATTTAATATTGCTACAGCAAATATTATTTTGCATATTTTATGAATGAAATCTGAACGTTCCCCCAATATGATGCTCTGTTCTCCCCAGTAAGAGCACCGTATGTGGCTGAAGCCTCCTTCCAAGCCCAAGCAGGCAATGGCTGTTTGCCTGTTTCATATAATGCCATTTTTCAAGTCCTGTTGGCATTTGTATCTTTAAACCACAAAAAATAGGAAATACAGAATGACAGTCAGGAAACAATGGATTAGCTTATTTTACATTCAGAATATATTTTTCAGATAGGCTTTGGACTTGTCAAGCTACTAAGTATATACTTATTCTTACTGCTGCTGCTGCTGCTGCTGTTGATGGTGAAGTGAGTTTTTAACTGTGAACTATTATGAGTCTCCTCCACTAGCATTTCTTTTGACAGTGATCCTTCAGAAGAAATAAAATCCACGGTTCCTAGCAAACAGGTAGTGCTATGGGCACACATGATCTGTTTAAGTCGGGGATATTCTTTTTATTGAATGTCAGGAAAACAGGCCTAAACCAGTCAGGTGTTGGTACTAATATATTATTTTTTAACTTTGAGGGCTAATTTTTACTGAACTATTTTAAGAGGGTTAATTTCATGTGAAACATAATTTCAGAACTGAACAAAATCAGTAAGAGATTTGCATCTGTTTCTCAAATTTGTTTTTATCGATAGTGATTTCAGAAAGAATTTAAAGAGGCATAAAATAAAAAGCACAAACAAACTATTAAAACAAAACCAAAAATAAAAGCAGTTGGAAAGTACAATTAATACCAGAAAGCTTAGATTTATTCTGATGGTAATTCTAGACACTTAGGGTTGGAAAGAACTGCAAAGTTAAGCCATATTAATTTCTAAGACTACAAACTCAGTGTAAAATAAAATGTAACTATACCTTTATATAACTTAGGTTGACTTGAATTTCATATCTCTATTGTGATAATTAAAACATGACTCATATAATTCTTAACCATTTTCCATATTTATAGAATTGATTGATTTTTTAGATTTTCCTTTCTCTTCCTTGTCTCCAGTGTGGGTACAATGTTCTAGAAAGTACATGGTACTATAGCATTAGAGAATTTTCTGGAGCCTATTGACGTCCAGTGAATGGAAAGCATTCCTTCAGAGAATCACCACTATATACCTGTATTTCAGTGTTTTTTAACTGACTTCTGATCTTAAGTCCACAATTCTTTTTATCTTATTCCACTATTAAACCCTCACCACTCTCAGCTAACTCCAGCACCTACTTTGGGACACATAAAGATTTAGCTGCTCCTCCATGTTCTCTGAAATCCTGTCCTCTGCAGATGCCACAGCATACTGCCCCTAGGGAGAGGAGCAAACCACTTTTAGACAAATGGACCTTGAGCCTAAACTCAAGGGTGTCAGAACTCAGGTACCTTTTTTTGAGACTCTTACCATTATCTACTTCTTTTGTTTCTACTCAATTCTTCTCTCCCACTACAAGTCCAGATTTAAATTCTTCTAGAATCTAGTTAAAATTGGACATAGCGAGTAGATAACAAGAAATATATTGGTAATTCCCAGTTGGACTTTCTACAATATTCTAGGTCTGAAGCATTTGAACTTTGCTATTAATTTAAAGGTTTTCCTTTGTGTCTCTGTTTCCCTACAAGTTGAAAAGGTCTTTCTAGCAACCCAATGTGGAGTGGTCATGAACCAATAAACTCAGGAAAAGTGCAAATTATCTCCAATGCTATGAGTCTGTTTAACATGATCATTACCAGATGACCATTTCGTCTTTCTTTAAACAGTCCCATTGACAGAAAAAGACAGGCATCCAATAGTTTCCCTTTCTGTCCTTCATTGTTTTTCATTTAAAAGTATTCTTTTATCCAATTAGCTGAAACCAAAAGTCAGTAAGAAAGGTTTTAAAAATTCATGCCTACTGTCTAATGCATAATCAATCCTTCAACACATCTTACTGCCAAAGTAAACTACTAAACTGAAATTAATTAATTTTGAGAGTAGAAAACATAGCAAAGAAGTTTCATTTATTTCCTGTCATTTAAACTCTGATGGTTCCAATCTGTGAACCTATACAGGACTGTGGTTTCTTGTGCCCAGTATCCTGCTTCTAGTATGTACTCACACATTATTTGAGATTTTGTGAGGTAAATCTTGTTTCAAAGTAAGTACAAGGGAAGTACCTTGAAGTCAAACCCATATGCCTAAATATCTTTCTACTATTCTTGATTTTCATGGATGGAGATAGCACTGTGTCTATGTTGAGTTAAGACATATTTTGAGTGTCACAAACTTCCAACGATTGATAATCCATGCTAACAAAAATAAAAAGTTCTCAGTGATGAGCCCTCTTCTTTATACTTTGTTGAATATTTTCTGAATATAAAGTGGCAAATACTCAAAGAGGAATTTTCAGACACTTCTTGTTTAAAGGGCAGTGCAGGCAGCCAGGGGTGTTTGACAGGAATGCACCAGTTTTCATATAAGAATTACCAAAAAATTTTCTCTAAACTCAACAGTTTCCAACATGCATAAACCCTCTTAGTGTCATTTTAAGGCTTGAAACTAAAACTACTTTCTAACTCTTGAAAAGTTTTTCATTCTGAGAGTGTCTCTTTTTAATTTATTTTTTGTGAGACAATGAGATTAAAAAGAATGTGCATATTGTGCTGTAAGAAGCTAGTCAGCCCAAATGACTCCGACATGAGCAATTTGACAATCCTGTGACTCAAGTCTAATTTGAGGTCCCAAATGAACAGATATTTCTGGTTTTGTTTCAGATGCCAGTAATTTTTCTCCTTTTTCCTTCCTCTAAGAAACCCCACAAACCTAACCACATAATGAGCAGCATTTCATTACAATTAAACATGATGTAAGTTCAAGAAAGCTTTTGCAAACCATATGATACTCAGCTTTCCATTCTCTGCCCTGGGCTCCATCCTGTTTGGAACATTGGATCCAGTTGTGGCTAGTTAAGAGAAGATAACAGCTGCCTTGAGCTCTCTGAATGCATGTGGAAATTGCATACTCACCCAAGAGAGTACCCAATTTTTCTAGAAAAGTGGCCAAAGAACTTATATGTATGAAACTTGAAAGTATTGATTGAGAAAACATTGTGTATTCCAATCCAACATGTGAAATAATAATGGATAAACAGCTCCTCACATGATTTTCTTGGAGGAAATTGAGTTGACAAAGTTGGGGAGTAGTTATAGATTAGCCATTAGTGTATGTCTACTATTCATGACTTTTATTTCCATTTAATGGCATTTTCAGTTCAGTAACACAATTCAGTCTTTTAGAAGAGCAAAGAAAATAAAATAAATGCCATGGTAAGATTGACTGAACATTTACTATATGTTAGATGCTGTTCAAAATGATTTACCTAGAATATGTATTTTAATCTTTATAGCAGCCCTAGAATGCAGGTACTACTATTATCCTAACTTCACAGATGTAGAAACCAGGGGCAAAATTATGAAACTTGCCCAAGTTCAGGAAACAGTATAGAGCCTAAGACAAGTCTGTCCAAATCAATTCTGAATTCAATCAGCACCCTACTGTCACTACATTAAAAATACATATATATTATTTAACATGGCCACAGATAGACAAATTTCCCTGATCATTTATATTGTGTAGTATTACAGTGATGCCAAGAGTGATTTAATGCAAAACAGTATGCTAATTGACTGTATATTTTTTCAAAGATTTACTTATTTATACATAGAAGAACTGGGATGTAGGCCAGAGGTACAGGGATGGGGGTAAGAGGATTCAGTGGAAACAGAGTGGGGCCTTCCTGGTGGCATAGGGGTTAAGTCTCAGCACTATCACCACTTTGGCCTGAGTTCATTCCCTAGCCAGGGAGCTAACCCGCATGACACAGCAGACCTCTTCTGTCTAGCCAGCTGCTCCCCTTATCTGTGTATTTCAGTAATTGACTATATTATTAGAAAGTATCTATATTGCTTGAATGTGAGCAGGCAGTGGTGTGGATGTCTCAGACTTGTGCATTTTTACAAAGCAGAAGCAACCAGTCTTCATTTTGTGAATCCCTCAGAATAAACTGAGGGGAATTAGCCATTGTGTGTCTTTTAGCTTCCATGGTAACAATGTAGACCAAACTCCCTTGCTTGGGAATCAGCAAAAAGACAGGCTAGAGATGCAATGGAAATGCAGAATCACCACTTTAACCTCTAGAAATAGAAATCAGGAAGTTGCCTCCAAGCAAAGCAGAAATTCAGGTTTAGGGTTTTGAGCCCTGAATCAAGAGAAAAATATTGCTGCCGTTAGGTGACTCTTTTTTTAAATTCTTATTATTAGATTGATGTAATTATATTTGACATTATTTGTAGTCCCCAGGGTATTCTCACCACCATTTCACCCGTGCACCACCACCTCAGTCCCTTGTGCTTTTTGTGCCCTCATCCCAGGGTTCTTTGACTTTTGCTTGCATAAAACATTTACCTCCTCTTGATAAGTTCAGAAGCAGACACTATGGAAACTGCATTGATCATTTTTTTTTTTCTTTTTCCCCCTATTCCTAGTACTTCCCAGCTTTTTGCTTTACTAGGTCCTTATCTTTTGGTTCTCAGTTTTTCTGTGTCAAATTTGAAGACATATTATCATCTACATAACCCACCCCACACCACATCACCAAGTTCTGTTCCTTATAGCATTTATAAAGTCATAATACTGTTTGATCAAAAAGCTTAATGCAGCTAGTTCCTAAAAACTGAAGGATAAATTACATTCCTAAGGACTATTATAATAATTAGTGTCCCAGAGAGATGACTCTGCTTATTACTTAAACCTGGAAACATTTTTTCCCTCAAATTTTATTAATTTGCCAGTCCTTTATCACTGATTATCTTGCTAGTATTAAACTTTGTGCAACAAAAACAGGTAGAGAGATCTTTCTTGAAAGAGTGGTATTACAATAATAAAAATTGCATGGTATTGGAACAAAAACAGACACATAGACCAATGGAATAGAATAGAAAGCCCAGAAATAAACCTACAAGTTTATGAAAAACTAATCTTTGACAAATGAGCAAAGAATATGCAATGGAATAAAGACAGCTTGTTCAATAAATAGTGCTGGGTGAACTGGACTGCTACATGCAAAAGAATGAAACTAGAATATTGCCTTTCACCATGCACAAAAATCAACTCAAAATGGATTAAATAATTAGACTAAGACCTGAAACCATAAAATATATAGAAGAAAAAGTAGGCAAACCCTACATGACATACACATCAATAACATCTTTAGAGACACAGAACTGAAAGCAAAGATAGTGAAGAAAAAGATAAACAGCTGGGACTACATCAAACTTAAAAGCTTCTGTACAGCAAAAGACACACTAACCAAAACAAAGTGACAACCCACCAACTGAGAGAAAATATTTGCACACAACACTACTGACAAGGGACTTATCACAAAAATCAACAAAGAACTAACTAGACTAAACAAAAACAAAGTAAACAATCCAGTCAGAAAATGGGCAGAAGAGTTGAAAAGGCATTTGTCCAAAGAGGAAATGCAAATGGCCAACAGGCATATGAAAAAATGCTCAACATCTCTTATAATCAGAGAAATGCAAATCAAAACCACTATGAGATACCACCTCACACCAGTGAGAATGGCACATCTAAAAAAAAAATAGCAACAACAAATGTTGGCGGGGATGTGGAAAAAAAGGAACTCTCTTACACTGCTGGTGGGAATGTAAGCTGGTCTAACCATTATAGAAAGCAGTATGGTGGTTCCTCAAAGTACTAGGAATGGAACTTCCATATGATCCAGCAATCCCACTCCTAGGAATATACCCAAAAGACACAAAAACACTGATTCAAAAGAATACCTGCACTACTATGTTTATAGCAGCACTCTTTACAAAAGGTAAGACCTGGAAACAACCTAAATGCCCAAAAACAGATGATTAGATCAGGAAGCTGTGGTACATATACATGATGGAATACTATTCAGCAATAAAAAAGATAAATTAGAGTCATTCTTAGGATGGATGGAGCTGGAAGGGATTATGCTCAGCGAAGTAAGTCAGAAGGCAAAATAAAAATACCAGATGATTTCCTCCCTTAGGAGGAACATAAAGGACCCAAATAAGGATTAGGGAAATAATAATAATAAGTAAGAAGAAGAAGAAGAAGAAAAATACAACAAAAATAAAAAGGACAAATTGGGGACACTTGGTGGGGAGGAGGGTGGGAGACGGTTGAGAGCAGATAAGAGCACAAAGGACAGAGGTGATGGGGCACTGGTGAAATGTTGTTGGGGAATACATGAGAATTACAATTGATGTCAAATATATATAAATAATGAAGGAAAGTAAATAAAAAAATCATCAAAAAAAAGAGTGGTATTGTTCCTCTCTCATCAGTGTAATCGATACCATACTCTTATTGAATATATTAGACATTTTAAAAGATACATAATATGTATTGATTGGTTCATGAGTCTTCCCTTGCCAGAAATGAACTTTCTCCTTTCTCTGCTTAATTTATTTCAAGAAATTAGGCAAAATTACAAATTTCATATAGGGTTCAAAGCTAATTCTTTACAAACTCTAAAATGCCAGCAATTTGTTGTCGTTGTTGCTTGGGGAGGAAGGGAGAAAGATGATAAAGATATAGGGAGGAAGAGAGAGATCAGAGTAAATAGGAAGCAGTAAGTCTTTTAAAAAATGAGATATAATTGAGATATAACACACTATATTAGTTTTAGGTATACAGCATAGTGATTCAATATGTGTATATTTTATTAAATGGTCACAGTAAGTCTAGTTACCATCCATCAACACACATGATTAAAATTATTATTTTCATGATGAGAAATTTTAATATTTATTTTCTTAGCAACTTTCAAATATCCGACACAATATTACTGAATATAATTTACTTAGTATAGTCACCATCCTCTATATTATAGCCTTAGTTCAGATTTTATAATTGCAAGTTTATACCTTTGAACACCTTTGATCATGTCACTCTTTCCCCCAGCTCTGATAAGCCCCAATTTATTTTATCAATGACTTAAGTTTTTGTTGTTGAAGATGATGTGTTGTTTAGATTTTATATACTAGTGACTTCATGCAGTTGTAGGTCTTTATCTGATTTAGTTCCTTCAGGCCATCCATGTTGTCACAAATGGCAACATTTCCTTCTTTTCATGACTAAATAATATTGAATTGTATATATATCCATTATGAAATTATATATACATATATACATAAGTGTATATGTATTTCTATGTCTCATATTTTTCTTTATACATCCCTTATGGATGAGTATCTATGTTTCTTCCATGTCTTGACCGTTATAAATAGTGTTGCAATGAACATAGCTGTGACTGTATCTTTTTGAGTTAGTACTTTCATTTAATTTACATAAATAACTGAAGTGAAACTTCTAGATTATACTGTAGCTCTAGTATTAAATTTCTGAGAAAGTTCTATACTATTTCCTGTAGCGACTACACCAATTTGTAGTCCCACTAACAGTGCAACACTTGCTATTTTTGTTTTATTAATAACTTTTCTAACAAGTATAAGATGAGATTTTACTCTCAGTTTGATTTACATTTCCTTGATGATTAGAAAATTTGCATATCTTTTAATGTACCTGTTGGCTATCTGTATGTCTTCTTTGGAAAAATATCTGTTTAGACTCTGTCCATTTTTTAGTTGGATTTTCTCCATTGAGTTGTTTGACTTTATATATTTTGACAGTAACCCCATACCATACATACAGTTTGCAAATATTTTCTACCATCCTATAGGTTGCCTCTTCATTTTCTGATGGTTTCCTTTTCAGTGCAAATGCTTTTTTTAGTTTACTATAAACCTACTAGTTCATTTATGCTTTTGATTGCCTTGCTTTTAGTGCTAAGTCTAAAAACACATTGCCAAGAAAATTTCTACCTATAGAATAACTATAACTCTGCTTCTGCATAAAACTCTTCCTAGAAGTTTTATAATCTCACATTTTATATTCAAGCCTTTAATCTATTTTCTGTTAATTATTGTATATAGTATGAGAGCAGCCCAGTTTTATCCTTTTATACGTGACCATTGAGTTGTTTTGTTAACATCATTTATTGAAGAGAATGTTCTTGCCCAATTGTATGTTCTTAGCTCATTTGTCATAAATTAATTGACTTTGTGTGCATGAATCTATTTATGAGCTCTTAATTCTGTTATATTGATCTGTCTATTTTTATACCTATAGCATACTGTTTTGATTAAATCATTGTTATAATACAGTTTCAAATCAGAAAGCATGATGCTTTTAACTTTGTTCTTCTTTGTCAAACTGCTTTATTTGAGTTTTTTTTTCTGTTCATATACAAATGTTATGATTGTTCATTTCTATAAAAACTCCTATAGAATTTTGAGAGGAATTACATTGAATCTGTAAGTTACTTTGGGTGGTATAGATATTTTTATTGTATTAATTTTCCCAATGCAATGAGTCTTGATAGTAAAAAAAAAAACAACAGAAGGCAGTTCTTATAGATTTAACTTGGTGAATGTTGAAGAGGGTGTGGGTAAGGGAACTTTTATCATTTCCATTGGCAACATTCCCTTTTATTAACACATGCTCATATAAATTCTCTTAAACTTTGACATGGTGTGAAACGATAAAAAGCTATCCTTTTTTATGAAGATAAACACAGTTGTTGATATAGATAAAACTTCTCTTGAAAAAAACCACACATTGAACATTAGACCTAGACCATGATCTTCAATTTTTTGTTCATTTAACTCTTAATTCATTTGCTTACTTAAAAAATATTTCAACTAATTTATGAAAAATATGCATTCTGTTAAATTAGTTGTTAAAATTATTTAAATTATCTAAAGTTAAGTTAGTTATTTTTCAATAATTTGAAGTTGTCACATACTGTGATAATAAATTTTCCTATAAATGTTTTTATAATAAAAATATATTTGCTCCTTTAAAAATTTTAAGTGTATAATACTGTATTAACTGTAAGCTCATAGTTGTCCAGCTGATCACTAGAATGTTCTCATTTTGCATAACAAACTACTCTTATTAAATAATATCTCATTAAACAGTATCTTCCCTTTCCCTAATGCCTGGCAACCATTATTTTTTGTTCCTATGAGTTTGACTACTTTTTTTTTATTAAAATATTTTAAAATTTACATATACTTGCCATTAATTGTAATCCCCATGTATTCCCCATCACCATCTCACCAGTGCACCATCACCTCAGTCCCTCGTGCTCCCATCTTCCCTCAACCCTCCTCCTCCCCTCCCCATCAGGTGTCCCCAGTCTGTCCTTGTCTCCTCAGAGTTTGACTACTTTTGATAATTATAGGAACAGAACCATATAATGTTTGTCCTTCTGTGACTGGTTTATTTCACCTAGCATAATGACCTCAGATTCATAATGTTGCAGCATCTAACAGGATTTCTGTACTTTTAAAGGATAAATAATATTCCCTTGTATGAATATACCATATTTTCTTAATTTGTTCATCTGTCGATGTATATTTTGTCTCGCATTTTGGCTATTATAAATAAGTCTTTGGTGAATATGGGAGAACAAGTATCTATGCAAGATTCTGTTTTCAGTTACTTTGGATAAATACTCATAAGTGGGATTGCTGGATCACATAGTAGTTCTGGAACAGGGCCAGAGGAGATCTCTCAACCCAGAGAGCCCCCCAAAAGCCCCAAAAGGCCACAAACCAGAATCAAGGGCTGTAGCAATAGGGGCTATCGCCTTACAGGACAGTGACCTATACAGGTCACTGTCTACGGGTTCTCACAAACACCCACAATTGTAAGAGATGTTCCATTTTTAATATTTAGATGACTCTTGTCATTTTACATAGCAACTATACCATTTTGCTCTCCTTTCAACAGTGTACAAGCATTCTGATTTCTCTCCCTCCTTGTCAACCTTTGTTTTCTGTTTTATTTTTGATATGCACCATTCTAATAACTGTGAAGTGATTTGTTATTTTGGTTTTGATTTGCATATTCCTGATTATTAATTGTAAACACTTTATATTTTAATTTTAGAAATGTTGAAACATCTAGAGAATAGACCCCATGCAAGACTATAGTATACTAAACTACAAATGAGTTATTCATTCTTTGACATGTAAAATGGTCAGTGATTGAAATAGAGTAGTTTCTCAGTCTGCTTCCTGTGCTATAGAAAGTTGAGAATCATCATTTCCTGTTATTTTGTGTTATTGCTATCCCTGTCATCCAAACTGATACAATTTCTTTTATATCTTTGTGAGTCTCCAGTGTGTCATATTCTAATTCATTCAATTAAGAAGAAGTGACACTCACACTTATTTTTGAAATAGACTCTTCTGCGCCTTGAATGCAGAGTTCAAGAGTGGTGGGAAAATGCCCTAAACTTCTGAGAAGTCTTTTTGTTTAACCACTGTGGTCAACAGACAAAACTCAGGCATCTTAGAATCTCTCATCACTGAAGAGTATCACACTCCAAGATTTTGAGCTCTATAGGACATATTCTTAAAACTTTTTGAAGTCTCAAAAAAAGGTCTTAAAAAACACTTTCAAGATTTTTACTACTTAGCTGGTAGTGTCCTGTTTGACCTGAGGCTTTTCCTTATATTGTGCTCTTTCGTTGCCTAGAGAAATTGGAGGTTTAAAAAGCAGTTTTAATTTTAGACTCAGTAAGTCTTGTCTCCTTTATATTTTCTGTGAAGTCTTTCTAGCAGTTGTTTATAGTTTATCTTTTCCTAACTACACATTATCATATGCATATAGAAGAAAACAATTGGCATTTTCAATATGTTGCTTGAAAATCTGAGTGAACTCCCTGGCGTGTGTGTGTGTGTGTGTGTGTGTGTGTGTATTTACCTCATCAACGGTTCTTCATGCCTCCAAAAAAAGGTCTTTTTTGAGGCCCATTTGGCTCCTGCATATTTCATGGTTCCAAAGTCATACTGTATATTTTAAGTTTTACTACAGTAGCAGTTAATTCCAGATACCACTCTCTTTTTGCTGTGTATGACTGCATAGTAAAATACCCTAACACTGGAAGCTTAAAATATCAATGATGATATTAAGTTTCATGAATTTAAACAGAGTTTGGCAGAATATTTTTCTACTCTAATTGAAAGCTACTGAGGACAGTCCGTTTTATTCATTGGTGGATGGCTGAACCAGAAGGTTCTCCCATATGTCTGGTACCTTGCTGCAGACAGCTCGGTTATAGCTGGTAATCTCTGCCCCTCTATGTAAGCTCTCTAGCGTGGCTGTCTCAGCATAACCGGTAGTTTTCCAGGGAGTATTAATGATCTAGAGGGTTTCACAATGAAGTCCTGTTGGGGGGGTGGGGGAGTGGGGAGAAATGGCACAGATGTAAGGCAGTCATCTAACCGACCTATATTTAAGGGAAAAAACAAGGTTTTCTACCTTGAATGTCAAAGAATTTTTATCCATATTTAGCACACATGATAGTATAAGAAACAAGTCATTAAAAAATAGAGGGAATTTGTTAAAGAATATAAGATTATAGGCTAAAAGCTTATTAAATTTAGTGTGTTAAATAAGTTATGTGCTTTCATACTTCTCTGAAATAATTCCTTTTTTTATATTAAATACTTGGCTACTTATTTGAGGGAAAAAAACTATCTTGAAAATCCAAATATAGTTGTAAAACTTGAACACATTTTTATTCCCTAATATAAATTAAGACTTCACAGGATGGGAGGCAGGGTATTCTAGAAGAAGGGGATAAACTTTACCAAAATTATTGCATCAGATCAGTCAGTCTTTCCAATTTTAAACATTTGGCAAACAGACATAAACTTAGAACATTTTCAAAGATTTCCACTCAAAAGTAGAAAAGAGAGAACTTGCCCAGTGCAGAACCTTTCCTTAGTTTGGGAAAGAGTGTACTTAGCTTTTGCTCTTCGTCACATTCTGGGAACTATGAAATTGTTCAAATATGAGAGAATCTTTGGCTGTTCAGGCAGGAGTGAATTGGAGATCAACTAGGTGGTTCTGAAGAACAGGGCATTTGCAGTGAATTTGTCAGTTGCACAAGTAAGAACCTCCTTAACTTTATGCTTAACCAAACATAGACACCAAGGGAATAGAAAGGAGCTCTGTCTTCTCTACCACAGTATGCCAATTACCAAGAACATCTGTTTCCTGAATGTCAGTTTTAATATTGTTATTGACAATTATAGTACTATTGGTACACATTTTTGTAATTATAAGGGATCATAAATTGTTTATATGTTTGGATAAATGGTAAAAGTGATTTAGGCCTTAAAAAATAATTCTCTCTCTGACTTTCTCTTTTTTCTTCTCTTATTCTAGTGTGACTGTGTTAATGTGTGTGTTTTATATAACACACACACACATAGATGCACAGATATGTATATAAACACATGTACACATTTACACACACATAACTCCATTTTTGTTAGCTTTCAGTCTACAAACCAAGAGTTTGCTAGTAAAGATATGTAAATATCAGAAAGTTTTCTTTCCTTCCTAATTGCACAGATAGAACTCATCTCAGTATTGTTGTTCAGCTAGTATACTTGTCTTCAATAAATCTCATGTAATAAATTAGCTACACATATCATACACAGATTGGTCTGGATTTATAAATGATATTAAAGGTAAGAAACTAAATGTAAAATAGCTCTTTGGAGAACAACAACAAATGTGAAGGTAAAATAAAATGTTTAATTCTCCACGGTGTATTTAAAACTACACCTACTAGATTTGTATTTTTTTTAATTGGGGATTTTAATAAAATAATTCAATCCCCAAATGATTTGTAAATCCTATTGTAGCAAGTAGAGGGTTAGGAGAGAACATGACTAATTTATATAAAAAAGAGTGAATGTTGTATCATCCTTTTATCCATGTTTTATTCATTTT
The DNA here is from genome assembly GCA_019455555.1 of Galemys pyrenaicus. NCBI lineage: Eukaryota > Metazoa > Chordata > Mammalia > Eulipotyphla > Talpidae > Galemys > Galemys pyrenaicus. Next base: position 1,928,741 of record JAGFMF010012298.1, read on the forward strand.
TTTTAACAGTCATCATTTATTTTTGTGTGATGATGCTCTAAGTCAGCAAATGAGGCTGGGTTCAAATGGGTGGTCTGTTGGTCTTGACAGGCCTTCTATGGTAAACTTGTAAGTCCACTGATCAAACATCGTCTCATTCACATGATGACTAGTCAGTTGTCTATATGCCATATGACCTCTCCAGCAACTAGCTCACCTAGCTGGTTGATTTCTTTCCTTCATGGATGAGCAGGGAGTTACGTGTGGTAGAGCAAGCCAGAATGACAAAAGTCAAATATAAATGTTTATATAGCAGATGAATCAACAAAGTAATGTACAAAAACTTGTGAATGTTAATAAAGAAGTGAGGTCTCTGACTTTTGAGGGCCAGAGGAGGGGAAAAGGGCCAAAGGAATATAAGGATTAATGGAGGTAAAAAATATTGAGGGAAAAATTCTGTTCTGTTTCCTCACTTCACATTATCTCAGGCATGCAAAACGAAAGTAGGATTTGTCTTCACTCGAGATATTTGTCTGTTACATGGACATGGGGAAGGTTTAGCTATCCCTTAGCTCATTTATGTGCTTGAGAGAGACTAGGATTTAAAACTTACCCTGGTAAAGTCAGAGTGTCCAAGTGTACCATAGATGAAAAGAAAAATTCAACTTTAGACTGAGGTGTGTCTCTTTTATAAGCTGCCAACCTTCTACTATGAGATAAAATATCATTGTCATAGTAAATAGGGTTATTAGTGAACGATTTATGTTTTGCTTGTCACCAACCTTAAATTATTAAAATTAATATGTTAAAAATTTGAAACTATATAATTGACTCTTGATGGTCTGAACAGTAGGAAATCAAATAAATTAGAGATTTTTTATTTGTATATAAAATTTTAGTTAATAGTCATTATACTAAATCTATTTAATATTCTCTTAAATCTGTTACATTTGAAACAAATTAATTGATATAATATTTTATTAATTGTTTGCTAATCCCTACTTTTTTATCTCTGACACATGGTACCCAAAATCAAATACAGTTCCATTGAGGAAATATACTTGTAAAGTATAAGTTGAATTCATTTTCCTTAAGGAAATATACTGACAAAGAACTATTTAAGGCAAACAAAAGAATTAACATTTCCTTTACGTCTATGATTAACACAGATAAAAGATGATGTAGTATTTTGGAGACAAACTAACATTTCCAGATACTAAGATGGTGGCAATTTTTCAAAATATATGAATTAGGTATGGAGTGTTTGTTCTCTTTTGGGGACTGATGATAATTTATTTTGTTTTATTTTTGAAAATGTGTCTTAAAATTCATTTTTTTTAATTCCTGGAAAATAATATATACTAAATTTATTTATTTCTCCCATTGTCATCAGATTTTTCTAGAGTCTTACATCTAGGTTTGTTACTTAATAAAAAGAAAACATATTTACACAATATTTTACTGTCAGAATGAAGAAAAGGCAGATGCATATTCAAGAAATATCAACCTCATTTAGAAGTCAAAAAGCTAAACAATTTATTTGACCTATTTTAGATTCATGATTTGTTTCTTTCCCTTTACTAACACATTTCAATTTCCATGTTTAATGCCAATAATGGTATACTATTTTAAGTTGAAAGACTTTTATACACTTTGAAATTTTGCATTAAATGACAAATTGGTTTTCTGGAATAATCACATGTGTAAGTACTGCATCTCCAAACATATTTTAAAATTAACTCACAGCTGGATTGTGCTCATTGTTGATAAAAGGATTCTAAAAATCATCCCCTGGATAAGGTAGAAGGGTTTTCTTTTAACTGGATGTCCTTGCTAACTTACATGAAAAGATGCCATGTAGAAATGATGAGAAAAATGGAATATTCAATCAATTTATTGAGGACCCCTCTCTCTACCCTTTCTTTCCAAAAGAATAAGAAACAACAAAAGGAGTGAGTAATGACAAAAGTTTTTAAATAGGTTTTATTTGGAGTGCAGTTTGGGTAAGTTGAAGATGATAACTTCAGTAGATAAAGAATGTGCTATAAACAAAAACAATCACCTTTGAGTTGTAAAAGATCATTAGTTTGTGTTGTTTTCTAAGTCAGTCAACTGGTGGCATTTATGGTCTTAGCAAGCATTTAGTTATAATTATATATATAGAGAATGACTTTTGACTTTAGCATTGGACTACATTCTATAGAAGTTAGGAAGGATAAAATAACCTTATTTTTGTACTCCAATAGCTTAAATATCTAGTTGTGCACAAGAAAAGTCATGCATGAAGCCAGTGAATGTTGCTTAGAATAACAACACACTGCTATGTGAATAAGCTCACTTGTATAAGCTAGAAAATGGAGCAATATAAACAAATTAATATGTTCTAGAAGAGAGCTTAGCACATCAGATAAAGTGAGAATCAGCTGTACTTAGTTTCTGAGGAATGATGCAGAAGGTAGAGTTCCAACTTTATTACTGGGTGAAAAGTTGAATTCACAGTGTCAGCAAGGGCATTCCCAGATGAGCAAAGAGAATGAGAAATCACGAAAGGTGGAAATGAAAATGTCTGAGGCTGGAGGTGAAGGAGACAGAGGCAAAGAGAAAAAGGAAGGGCCATACCCTTGACTAGAAGTGATAGTATATATTGGAAAATAATTAAAATTAAAGTTGGGAGAGCCCATTTTACAAAAAGCTACAAAAAATTGATGGAAATGCTTTTTTATTGAATTTTAATTTTTTAATCTTACTATATTTTCTCAGTAAAAAATATTATGTTATTTAGAAAGCAAAATTTAGCAAGGGGGTTATGTTTAGGAGAGTGTGGTGAGGCAGTAGGGAGAGAAACTAGTCAGTTGTTAAAAATGTGTTATGACTCTGCCCATTGTGACAAGTTTATGTAGCCTCTGTTATGTCAGGTATAATGACATCTAACATCTTTATCACTTTGGAACTTGGATTTCAATCAGAGAATATTCACATTTAGGACTTTGATGAACAGATGGGCAAATAGTTACTAAGGTTTCTGGAACTATGGCTACTTGAGGCATCAAGAGGGGGGAAAAATGTAGGGGGTCCAAGTAAGAGACTAAGTAGGGATATAGCTATTGAAAGCGGAGAATTCAACAGGCTTAAACATTTTCTGAGGGATAATTAACAAGATTTTGTGGGATTAATTTAATGTTAAATGTCTTAACCTTTGTGAGATGCTATAAATTTGACTTGAAAATAACGCTTCTGTATGTAACATCTTTCCTGAACTCACAGGCTCACATATTCAATATTTAAACAGGTAGCATTGTAGAGATATTTTAGTAAGATGTGATTGCCATACAAAAAGTATGTGTCATAAACAACATTTATTTTCTTAGGAGGTTGAAAGTCTGAGATCAGGGTGTCTACAGGGTTAAGCTCTGGTGAGACCTTTCTGCCTGGTTTGTGGATTATTGCCTTCGTGTGTCCTGACATGGCCTTTGCACAATGTGTGTGTGGGGAGAGAGAGAAGGAGAAGGAAAAGGAGAAGAAGAGAGGGAGAATGAGCTCAAGCTGTGTATTTTAGATTTTTGGTTATTTAATGTGAGGTGCAAAATTGCCACCGAAAAGGGAAAAATTACAGAGGAAGCAGGTGTCCTGGTAGTGGTTAGGCAGTGACATGCAAAACTCATCTCTGGGTCATGATGAAATTAAGATGGCTATTACTCATGCATCCAGGGGAAATTAAGTAGTTGAATATACAAACATCAAATTAAGGATAAAAATCTGAGCTTCTATCCTTAATATTTTATAAATTTGTAGTGAGTTATATTTAAAAAATCTGTTGTTGTGAGTTTGATGTGACATGGACATGCATATGTTCTAATTTTAAGATAACACAGGAAAAAAATGCAAAATGCTTGTCCTAGTTTCTGAGCTGTGTTCTGTGTGATCATTGCCTTTCATAGTCACTCTTTAAGCAGATGAAGGAAAAGTCAAATATTTTTCTCTAATTACTACAAAGTGCTTTGTTTTCTTAATGAAGGTATCAATTTCAGTATTAGTAACTATTTTTCCTGGAAATTAATTAAGTCTATCTTGAAGAGGAAGATGTATTTTCTTATACAAAATAAATATTTTTTTATATTCTACTTTTCCTATCACTGTAATGACAAGAATTTTTTTAAAGGGCTATATCAATAGAAGTTAACAATAACTACCTCTGGGGCCTCTCTGCTGCAGTGGGTTGAGTGCTGCACTGTGACGCATCCATGACACAGCAGCATGAGTTCAGTCCCTGGCCAGGGAGGGGACCCACATGGCACAGTAGACCTCTCCTGCCTTGCCCACTGCTCCCCTCAGCAGTGTGTTTTGGTTGATCTGCCTGTTCTGCTCCCTACTCTGCCTCTGGTGAATCCTCTTAACCCTCCCCTGCCTCTGATCTGTACCCCAGCTCTTGTATGCATAAATAAATCTTTAAAAAAAATAACCACCTCTATCTCGACCTCCATTTTCTTCCTATAGATGGCCACCTACGACTTGAAACCCTTTATATTCATGACCATATTACCTATCTGTTTTGTTATTTGCCTAGTAGTAGGTTCAGGAACCTTGTAACTTTCAAGTTAGGACAACTAGAGAGTTAGTGACATCAAGAGGCATATATAGACATGTATGCATGCGTGCTTCTGTGTGTTTTTATATAATAAAATGAGGGTTCCAGCAGACTGCAAACATGTGTTAAGTGCATTTATTACAATTCTTTTTTGGAAGCTGATCATCCAGACCATCTGCAGTGAGGTCAGATAGTACTTCCTTCAAGTCTCATTAAAGAAAAAACTAAGCAGAGACGCAGACCCTGTTCCTCAGTCAAAATAGGGTAATTCGAAAGTCTGTCAGTTCCATGGTAGATATTTCACCTGAAAGTTCATTTCATCTTTACTTCATACCAGTCCATCTGTGAATGTCTTTGCCTCTCTTTTTATGTCTTTGGTTATAATGTACATGTTTATAAAATTCACATACTCATATGCAATCAAAATTCTCTTTTTATGACTCCATTATCTATGATTATATAGATAAGATGAACAGAGAGGAGGAACTTAAAAAGGGAAGTATGTCCTCTGTTATGTTTTGGTGAAAAGGTAGAATGAAAGAGAGAAGTAAAACAAGTTATTTTTTAAAGTCTGCTCTATTGTAGCTAGACAAAGCAGATGTAGATTAAATTTATACAGCTGTAGTTTTGTAATAAAGCATACTTTAAAATGATTGTTTCGAGTTACTTTCTAGCACACAGTAAATACATGTCCACTTTAGTAACAATAATTTATTGGTATATCTTTTATGAAATATATTGATATAATGTAGCTGCTGAAATATTACAAGATACATTAGTAGTGTTTTTATTTTTTAAAAAGATTTATTTCTGCATGCAAGAGCAGGGGTACAGGGCAGAGGCACGGGAGGTGAGAAGATTCACCAGAGACAGAGTGGGATCCAGAACAGGCAGATTGACTGAAAGACACTGCTCAGGGGTGCAGCCAGCGCTGCAGGAGAGGTCTGCAGCGCCACATGGGTCCCCTCCCTGGCCAGGGATAGAACTTGCGCTGCTGTGCCACAGATGCTTCACAGTGTGGCGCTCAACTCGCCGCGCGGGTTATTTTAAGACACAATAAAATAATTGGCTTCTTTCCGATTTCTAATTTTCTACACAAATCATCAGTGGATTATTTAGTGTAATCAACAGAACAAAAAGATAAATGTTTATTTTATTTTATTTGACCTGGGGACTGGTGATCTTTGATGTGGAAGATCCTCAATTAAATTTATGTTAAAATTAAAAATTATGTTTAATTACAGCATCATTTATATTCAGTTTCAAACATGATCTCAGTTTTCAGTATTGTAAGAATATAGAGTGCTTACTTTGATGTATTTGGTCTTTGTATTTGTGAATTGACGTTTTACTATCTATAATTCCACATGCCCTAACTTCATTCATAGCTTGTAGAAATCATGAACAATATTTTAATTTGTTGTAAGTAACCTCATAACAGTTATGGAAGCAGATTTCAACTATATAATAGAAAAGGAACTACATTGTTTGATTTCACTCATATATGGTGCATAAAGAAACAAAAAAAAAAGAAATAATAAAACAAAAATAAAATTTTAGGCAATAAGACCAGATTAACGAAGGAAGGGGGGAAAGGAGGTAAATAGGTAAAAGGGGTCCAAAGTATGGTGAAGGATGGCATTAGAATTTAAGTGGTGAATATAATGTATTTTATACAGATGTTGATTTAAAAAGAAGCATACTGAAACCTGTGTGTCATAATCCAATGTTATTTCAATAAAAACATTGAGAAAAGAAATAAGGGGTTTCCTGGTGGCACAAGGAGTTAAGCCAGAGCACTATCAAGTTATCCACAGCCACTGCAGTAAGTGTTCAACCCCTAGCCAGGGAGGTGACCCACATGGCACAGCAGACCTCTCCTGTCTCACCTGTTGCCCCCTCAACAGTTCATTTCAGTAGATCTGCCTATTCTACTTCCCACTGTGTCTCTGGTGAATCTTCTCACTCCCCGCACCTTTGGCCTGTAGTCCAGCTCTTGTGTGCATAAATAAATCTTAAAAAAAAAAAAAAGAATGAAGACCAATGAACACAAAATAAATGCAAACTCTTAGACTACAAAGGCAAAATAACAATTGAGAATATAAATTGGCTTAAAGGGGTTAATTGTATGTTGAAAGATGGAAATACAACTTTTGGCATCAAACATAACATAATTTATACAAATGATGATTTATAATGTTATATATGAAACCTATATAATGTTATAAGACAATGTTATCTAAGTAAAATTGTTTTTAAAAAGGAAAAGAAATAATTTTACTATTTTGTTTTCCTACCACCACTGTTTAATAGTGCTGATTTCCTTGCCAACACAAACATTATTGATTTTTTAACTTAGTAAATCATATTGTCTTTACATAAGTAAATATCACATTGCATATGCAACTTCAGTACCAATTCTTAAGCATTATATCAAAAATAGTTCATTGTAGGTGAAAGAAGGGAAAGAATGTCAAGAAAATTAGGTGTGCCATAAGCCAAGCAGATTTCTTAAAGGAAGTTGAGAATATCAAAAGCAGCTGTGTGATAAGGTCCTAAATTGCTCTCTTCTTGGTAAAGACATTTTTCCTCCCATATAAACTTTCTAATTTTTGGATCCTAATAAATGTAAAGTTAGTAACTGTGAAATAATAGTTCTCAATTATTAAAAGAATAACAAGACTATTGTAGTCTACATTCTAGGTTATTTTGATACTATAGATTTAGATATTTTATACTGTCTGAGGTTAAATCTAGGTATTAAATTTATTAATTTATGTGATAAAGTAACATTAATTTACAACACTGTATAGATTCAGAGATATAGGACCATACTTCTTTAAATGTATGCTGTCACCCTACATCACCACACAGGCACCTGTAATTTTCCACAATATTCCTTTGAGTCCTAACCATACTCTGCTCTCCACCATCCCCATAACTCTCTGATAGCCTCAGTTCTAAGGTTTTTCATTGGTTTGTTTCTGTATTATCCTTTGTTTTGTTCCTCTATATTTCATATCTAATTGAAACCATTTGGTTATTTGCCTTTTAATTTCTGAATTATTTTCCTTAGCATAATTCCTGCTAGTTCAATACATGCTGTCATAAATAACTAGAATTTATCTTTTTATTAGCTAGGTTGCATCCCATTGTATATGTATCCACTCATCTATACTTGGGCACTTTGGTTGTTTCCATAACCTGTCTATTGTGTAGTGCTGAAATGAACAAAGGAATGCATATATTCCTTCAAATTATTGTTTTTACAGTCCTCAGGTAGATCAGTAGAGCGGAATTCCTGGATTGTGTGGTAGATCTATTTTTATATTTTTTGAGAAGCCTCCTTACTGTTTGCCATTAGGTTTACACTGATCTACCACAGTACCAATAGTACATAAGGTTCATTTATTTCTCCACATCCTAATCAAGAAATACTATTGTTGTCATCTTCTTCTTTGGTATTTTTTATTTTTTTTGACATATGTGAGATGATAACTTACTGTGGTTTTGATTTGCAGTTTCCTGATTATGAGTGATGATTATCATTTTTATGTGCCTGTTGACCATCTGCATGTCTTTTTAGGCCTTCTGCCCAATTTTTGGTTATTTGTTTTCTTTTTTGTTGAGTGGTATGAGTTCTTTGTAGAGCTTAGATATTAGACCTTTGTCAGCTATATGATATGCCAATGTTTTCTCACATTCAATAGGGTGTTTTTTGTTTTGTTTGCTTTAGTGATAACTTCTTTGGGGGGGGGTGCAGAAGTTTTTTAGTTTGTCCCATTTGTTTATATTCTCTTTTGTTTCTCTTGCCATTGGAGATGATTCTTTAAAGATATCACTGAAGACAATGCTGTCTAGTGTTTTAACTGTTTTCGTCTATGTGTTCCATGTCTTATATTCAATCTACTTTGAATATATGTTGCGATATAGTGGTCTAGCTCCAATCATTTGCATGTGGCTGTCATGTTTTCCCAACACCATTTGTTGAAGATACTTTCATTTTCCCAGTGTATATTCTTGACTCCTATTTCATAGAATAACTGTCCATATAATTTTGGGTTTATATCTGGTCTCTCAATTCTGTTCCATTTTTGTCTTTGTCTATTTAATTCCAATAATATCTTGACTTGATTACTTTATAGTGCACTTTGCTTTGTAGAATAGTTTGAAGTTTGGAAGTATGATAACATCATTCTTTTTTGTCTTTGGCTGTTCAAGGACTATTATGTTTCCATATAGATTTCAGGAAGGTTTATTCTATTTCTTTGAAGAATTAAAATTTTATAGGCATTTAATATATCGATTACTTTGTTAATATGACTATTTTTAAAATGTGAGCTCAAAATGTCATACATTTCTTTGTGTCTAATACTCCATTTTACAATATATAGTTTTTCATTGTATAGATCTTTTATTGCCTTTATTAATTTACTCCTAGGTGGGTTTTTTTTTTCACTATTGTTAGCGTGGTTATATATCGAACTGTTTTCTTGATTTCTTTGTTTTCTAGTTCCATGTTTGTATATAAGAGTGCAACTGATTTTTGTAAATTTACTTCGTAGCCTGCACCTTAGTGTGCTATTTTATTGTTTTAATAGTTTTTTAGTGTAGTCTTTAGGGTTTTCTATGTATATTAACTGGAGAAAACTAATGGTGGATTCAAAAAGGAGCCATGCAACAGATATCTTAGAAATATAGAGGATCACATTAGATTACTATGAAATTTTAATTACCTTTAAGTTGAATAACCTAGAAGAAATGGACAAAATTTTAGAAATATATAACCTTCCCAAATTGAATCAGTAAGAATAGAAACCTAAACAGAACAAATTACAAGCAAGAAAATTTAAGCAATTATTAAAATTTCCCCAATAGCCCAGACTATAAATATTCACTAATGAATTCTACCAAATCTTAAAAACTTACCCTTCTCAAATTCTTCCAAAAAATTACAAATATAGAAAACTTCTATATATATTTTTGAGGCCAATATCAATCTGATATGAAAACCAAGGTTATCACCAAAAATGAAAATTACAAACTAATATTAATGGTGACCATAAGTGCAAAAATCTTCAACAAATTCTTGCAAATCGTATTCAACAATGTATTAAAAGTGTCATCTATCATTACCATGTTGGTGTTATTCCAGGGTGTCACATATGGATCAACATCTGAAAATTGATCAGTGTAATTCACCACAAAAACAACAGAAAAGTTAAAAATCAAATGATCGTATCAACAGATGCAGATAAAGCATTTGATAAGATTCATCAACTTGTGATTTTTAAAAAAAATTGAGATAGTTGAACTATGACCTCAACTTAATAAAGGTCACGTATGACAACCCATCACTAACATCATACTCAATGGTGAAAAATTGAAAGTTTTTCCCTCTAAGATTTTGTAGAAAGCAAAGATTTTCACTTCCACCTCTATTCAACATGATATTGGAAGTTCTACTTAGAAGAATTAGGTAAGATAAAGATACAAAAGAAATACAAATTGGAAAAGAAGAATTAAAGCTATCACATTTTTCAGCTGATGAGATAATAGGGTTTATTAGAAAATTTTGATAAATGAAAGGGATATTTTAATTTTCTTATTGATAATAACTTACTGAATCTTTCTTTTAAGAATTGGGTTTTCCCAAAATACTTATTGTATATCTGTGACTGTTTTTGCTCTTCATATTTCTGTTTCATAATGAGACATAAATTCCAAAATGCTTTTCTTTTTTGCATTCTCTGCCAACACCATCAATTTTGCTTTGGTTTTGACAATTTACTGCAAACTGAGCAACTGGCATTTCTTTCTCTATTTGATAAATAATAAATGTTGTAAAATGGCATATACTGTTAGATACAAAATATAAGGTCAGGATCCCAACGATTGAGAAAGGTTAGCAATCAAACTGTTCACTACATACAAAGACATATCCTCTCATTAGTAATAGCATTAAGTATTGGTGATGGTGTGACAATTGTGATGATGACTGGGTGACCATGAGAATAATGTTTTAATAATGATTGCAGTTCATTCATTCAGTAAATGTCTATTTAATTAAAGCCAACCACACCTTATTTAGACATTTTCTGGAACAGTCTTCCACAGTCCTTCAAAGCAGAAGCCTAATCTTGAAATTCCAATATTCATCTATCTGTTCCTGCATTCTGTAATTTTTCTTTGTTTTAAATATATGTGTATATTTTTCTCTAAGAATACATGTAATATGAACTCATTATTTTTAAAATATAGGAAAATCTTTGCAACTTGGATATCTGAAATAATGCATATTAACATTTTTATTTTTTCCTAAGCTTTTGAAACCTACAACAAATAATACATATTTAATATATGTTTTATGAATAAGCAAATAAGTCAATGAACCAATAAATCATATTGCAGCTTTCTAATATATAAGGAATATTAACTAAGGAAATGGAATTTATACTTCTAGGGAGAAAAATTGCATCTTTGCACTTTACCAGCTGCATGCTATTCAATTTATTTATGTTTCAACATTGCTTCTATGAAATGGACAGTAATAATTGTATCTCCACACAGGAATTTTTTTAGAGGATTAAATGTATAGCAGAGAGTTGGCACATAGTAAATGTCAAAAGATGTTAACTCAGAAGATGCAAGATGGAAAAATGGGTATATAGCTCCAAAGAGGAGAATTTGAAGAATCATTGAGGGATAGATTTGAACATTTTTACCCCAATAATAATCTTTCTAAATAGCCTGGGACACCATAAGAAAGACAGTAGACTATATTTTGGGCAAATTTTGAAATAATATGCAGAGATTTGCATATTAGATAAGCATAAGAAAGGTAATTTTGAGAGTATAATCGCAGAAATTTGGTTTTAGGATAATAATATTTCTTTCCCCCCACACACATTTTTAATCTGTCTTTCCACCCCAGTCATGAAATTTCTGCAGTTGCCAGTGAATCAAGATATGAAGACAAATAATTTAAAAATTGCTAAAATTTTAACAGTTTTGTTCCTAGAAAAAGTGTTTGTGAATAAGGACTCCATTGGGGAAGAAATTAATGTACATTTGCTGTTCTGTTCAGAGTGGAGTTTACATGAAGTACGGGATCTTGTATCTGAAAAGAAAGAGTTGAAAAGTTAAATTAACTGCATAAAAATAGTATACATTTTTATCCATCCATATTATGTTAGCCTACTGAGAATCTGAATATATGTAATAATATTATAGAATGCTATTTTTAAATTAAAACGAACCCAAAATAACAATGTTTGTCAATTACTAAATCTGTAGTTTACAATAAAAATCCACAACATGAGGTATCTGTATACAGAAGTGATTTAAATTTATTCAGTAATTATTAAGTAGTCTTATGTGCTTATTTTTGTCATTCATTCACATAATGGTTTGAAAATATTAGCTTTTAAATTGTTTTTGTGTGTTTTAAAAGCTGGGGAAAAATAAAAAATGATAATGCATTCTACAGAGTACACAACTTTAATATTATACTATTTCTCTATAAGGAAATTTACAACAATGCTTAAGTCATTGTTCTCCAGTTTGTACACCAGAATTACTTTGGTAGATTCTAAAATTATACTCATTTGCAAGTCTCCTCTCCAACCTCATCCCAGAAATCACTGTAACTAATTTTAGAATCTAAGCTATTATAGAATTGACAACAATTTATAAAACTCTGTTTTAAATAGCAGCAATTGATTAGACATAGAAACATAAATTAACTTAGTAATTAAAGACAAAATCTTTAAAAAGCCTACATTCATTTATTCAATTCTCTTTTCAAACAAATATATATGAAGAATCTGTTATGCCAGGCTTTTTGTAGGCACTCCCTTAACTTTATTTTCCTCATCTGTAAAATGATACTTGTATCGCAACAGTCATTGGGCCAATTAATGATACAAGTAGCATTCACATTAATTTAGCTAACTAATACTCAAGAAATGTTAGCAATATTATCATAATCATTATGCTATGCTATTTACTTTTATGATTGTTAATTAGAGATTTATTTGTTTTGCTTATTCTAGCCTTGAAAACACAATAATAAAAACTGCTTCAAATTTTCTAATTAGTTTATCTTCCTGCTTAGTCAACTAAATAATGATGCTAGTTGATAGATAGTGAGCATTTGTAATGTCACTTCATTATTTGGAGATTTGCAAAATATGATCCCAAAATATTATGAGACTTCTGGATATAAGAAAGTTGTTTTTCTTTTTTATATTAAAAACGACCAATCAACACCAGGCATTTTCCATCCATCCATCCATCCATCCATCCATCCATCCATCCATCCATCCATCCTCACAGTGACATTTTCAAATAGATTCTATTTTCATTTCATTTTAAGATGAAGAACCTAAGGGATGGAAAGGATGTTATCTTTTCTGAAGACACTTATCCAATCAATGATAGAATCTAGCCAATCAAAGGAAGAACCTAGGCAGTTAGACTATGGGATAGTCATCATCATTGGTGAACTGTGTAGTTGCCAGGGTACTTTCAGATACAATTTTATATCTTTCACAGCATATAGTTTCCTCTTTGATTTTGATAGTTGAAACTTATCTAATTTAGAAGTTGCTATTTAAAACATACTACAAAGACAAAGGATAGCGTCACTGTTAGTTTTTTAATTTCCAAATAAGGTAGTTTGGAATTTCATGGTGAGGAGAATGCCTAATGCAGAATAAGACAATAACTTGAATTCTTATAAGACACATGTATATTTTAAGATGACAGTTAAAGCTTACACGCATAGAATAATTAAGCAGGAGTCATACATAGACACATTCAAAAATCCATACATGAATATCATATCTATCCGGAAGATTAAATACTGTGTTCTACAACTAAGCTAAACTATAAATTTATTTTTATTTTTTTAAACATTTAATTTTGCATACAAGAGCTGAGGTACAGGCCAGAGGTGTGGAGGGTGAGAGGATTCATCAGAGACAGAGTGGAAAGCAGATAGACTGAAATACACTGCTAAGGGGAGTAACGGGTGAGGCAGGAGAGGTCTGCTGCGCCATGTGGATCCCTCCCTGGCTGGGGATCGAACTCACGCAACTGTGCTGCAATACTTCACAGTGCGGTCATCAACCCTCTGTGCCACCAGGGAGTCCCTAATATAAATTTAATTACTTCACAAAATCACTTCAGGAAACATGTAATTGAAATAACTGATTCCATCATTTCATATAGAAATCATATAGATTAAATTTATACATAACAGAAACATATTATATTATTCAAACCACTTGGACTTTACCCCCTACAACTAAACACTTGATATCCTGGTGGGCCTTTCCCTATCCCTCCCTTTTAACCTCACAGCCCTCAATATGTTTATTGATCTCCACAGATTTTTAAAAGTGTTTTTGCATTAATGAATTATCTGCCATGTGTATGTCCACACTTGCTTTTGTTGTTCTGACTTGTTTTACTACACATGATTTTCTCATTCCCTCCATTATGTTGAAAATGACTGCATTCTATCCTTTCTGTTGCCTACATAGTACTCCACAGTATGGCCATACTACATTTTATTGATCCAGTCATTCATTGATGGACACTGAGTGCTTGTACTTGCTTCTGTTATGAAAGCTGTGGAACATACAGGCTTGAATGTTAATGATTTCATATTCCTTGACTATATGTCCAAGATTGGGAATACATTTTCATTTTCAGTGTCTTAAGGTAAATTCTGATTGCTTTCCATAATGGTTGCACCAGTTTGCATTTCCACTGATGATAGGTTTCTTTTTTCTCTGCATCCTCTCAACTCTTGTTGGAGTTCATTTTAATATATGCCATTCTCACCAGTGTGAAATGGTATATGTTTGTAGTTTTTAACCTGCATCTCTCTTATGGAAGTACGGTAAAGACCTTTCACATATCTATTAGCTTTCTGTATACCCTCTGGTGAATTGTCTATTCATATCTGCTGCCTATTTATTTTTTTAACTTATTTAAATATATATTTTTGATATCAGGTGTAGTCCCCATGGAATTTCCAACACCGGTTCACTAGTGCACCATTACCTCAGTTCCTTAGGATCTTCCCACCCTCATCTAATCTTTCTCCCTCACACCCCCCCCCCCGAAAATGTCTCTGATTTATTTTTGTCTGTTTGTTTTTGTTGTCTGTAGTGTTTTTTTTTTAATTGTTATTATTCTTTTCTCTGGTCCTTTATTTGGTTCCCATATATTCCTTCTATACATGTCTATTTCTCCTATAAGTAAAACCATCTGATATTTTTCTTTTTTGTTCTGATTTGTTTCACTGAGCATAATCCCTTCGAGCTCTATCCATGTTGCTTAGAATGTCATTAATTTATCTTTTTTGATTGTTGAATAGTAGTCCATTGTGTGTATGTACCACATCTTCTTGACCCAGTCATCTATTTTTGGGCATTTGAATTTTTTCCAAGTATTACCTATTATAAAGGGTGCTGCAATAAATATAAGGGTACAGGAATTCTTTGGAATCAATGTTTTTGTGTCTTTTGTGTACTTTTCATAGACTGAGGAAACTCCACACAGCTTTCCATAGTGATTAAACAACCTAGTTTGCATTCCCACTAGCAGTGTAGGAGAGTTTGTTTTCTCCACATGCTTGCTAACATTTGTTGTTGCTTTTTTTTTTTTTTAAATATGTGCTATTCTTACTGGTGTAAGGTGGTATCTCAATGTAGTTTTAATTTGCATTTCCCTGATTATGAGGGATGTTGAACATTTTTCCATGTGCCTGTTAGCCATTTGCATTTCCTCTCTGGAGAAGTGTCTTGTAATTTGTTTTGCACATTTTTTTTGACTGGATTGTTTGCTTTGTTTTTGTAGAGTCATGTGAGTTCTTTGTATATCTTTTTGATCAGTCCCTTTTCAGTTGTGTGGAGTACAAAAAATTTCCCCAATCAGTGGGGTGTCTCTTTGTTTTGGTTAATGTTTCTTTTGCTGTACAGAAGCGTTTTAATTTGATGTAGTCCTAGCTGTTTATCCTGTCCTTCATTTTCTTTGCTTTGGGGGATATGTCTTTAAAGATGTTACTTAGATGTATGTCTTAGAGTGTTTAGCTATGTTTTCTCCTATATATTTTATATTTTCAGGTCTCATGTTCAGTTTTTTTTATCCATTTTGAGTTGGCTTTTATATATAGTGTGAGGTAGTAGTCTAGTTTCAGTCTTTTGCATGTGGAAGTCCAGTTTTCCCAGCTGGGAAACAAACTGTTCTTGTTCCATTGCATAGTCTTTGCTCCTTTGTCAAATATCAACTGTCCATATATGTGTGGCTGCATTTCTGGACCTTCGATTCAGTTCCATTGGTTTGTGTGTCTGTCTTTGCTCCAGTATCATACTGTTTTAATTATTATGGCTTTGTAGTAAAATTTGAATTCTTGAGTGTGATACCTCCAGTCCCCTTAGTTTTTGTCAAGAGAGCTTTGATTATTTAAGGTTTTTTGTGGCTCCATATGAACTTCATCAATATTTGTTCTATTTCTTTGAAGAATGTCATTCAGATTTTTGTTGGAATAGCATTAAATATGTAAATTGCTTTTGGTAGGATGGCCATTTTGATAGTGTTAATTCTTCCAATCCATGAACAGATTTCTTTCCATTTCTTTGTATCTTCTTCTATTTATTTTAACAATGTTTTATAATTTTCTTTGACTAGGTCGTTTACCTCTTTCATTAATTTTCATTATATTCTCATGCATTTGATTTTTTTTTGTTTCAATTGTAAAACGGACAATTTTCTTGATATCTTCTTCAGATTAGTTGTTTGTATATAGGAAGGCTACTGACTTTTGTGTGTTGATTTTATATCCTGCTATTTTACTAAACTGGTTGATTGTTTTTATTAGATTTTCTGTAGAGATTTTAGGGTTTTCTAATAATATTATCAGATAATCTGAAAATAGTGATAGTTTTACTTCTTCTTTCCCTATTTGGATTCCTTGTGTATATTTTTTTCCTGTCTTATTGCTCTGGTTAGGACTTCCAGTATTATGTTGAAGAACAATGGTGAAAGTGGGCATCCTTGTCTTGTTCCTAATCTTACAGGAAAGGCTTTCATCTTTCCACCATTGAGAATAATATTGGCTGTGAGTTTGTCATATCACTTTTATCATGTTAAGGTATGTTCCTTCTATTCTGAGAATTTTGAGGGCCTTCATCATAAGTAGATGTTGAACTTTATCAAATGCCTTTTCAGCACAATTGATATGATCATGTGGCTTTTATTCTTTTTGTTGATGTGTTGGATTCCAGAATTGATTTTCACATGTTGAACCATTCTTATGCCCCTGGAATAAATCCCACCTGACTATGGTGTATTATCCTTTTGATACATTATTGGAATCTGTTGGCAGGGATTTTATTGAAGATTTTTGGATCAGTGTTCATTAGAAAAATTGACCTGTAGTTGCTTGTTTTGTGTTGCCTTTGTTTGGTTTTGGTATTATGTAATGTTGGCTTCAAAGAACATATTTGATAGTATTCCTTCTTTCTCAATTTTTTGAAAGACTTTATGTAGGATAGGCACTAGTTAATTTCGGAACTTTTGGTGGAATTCATGTGTGACTCCATCTAGTTCTGAGCTTTTGTTTTTGGGGAGTGTTTTGATTACTTGTTCAATTTCAATGCTTGTAATTGGTCTGTTTAAATGTTATATTTCTTCTTTATATAGATTTGAATGGTTATATCATTTTAGGAATTTGTTCATCTCTAGATTGTTGAACTTGTTAGCATATAAATGTTCACAGTATTCTCTGATTATTCTTTTGTTTTGTACTGAGTGTTGTGATTTATCCTTTTTTCTTTATCATCCTATTTACTTGTATTTTCTCCCATTTTTCTTTATAAACCTGGCTATAGGTTTGTCTATTTTGTTTATTTTTTCAAAGAACCAACTTTTGGTATCATTTCTCTTTTGAATTGTTTTAAAATTTCTATTTAATTTATTTATGCTTTGATTTTTATTCTTTCTTCTGCTGGTTTTTAGGTTTTTTTTGTTGTTCTTTTTCTAATTCATTAAGATGGGAGTTTAGGTTGTTTCTTTGATTTCTATCTTGTTTCTTGGTGTGAGCCTGTATTGCTATAAGTTGCCTTCTTATTACTGCTTTTGCTGCACTCCATACATTCTGGAATTTGGTATCCATATTATCATTCAGCTCAAAGTATTTTTAAACTTCTTCTTTGATCTCCTCTATAACCCAGTGGTCTTTCCAGTAGTGTGGATTTCAATCTCCCTGAAGTGGGTGGGTTCCTTGTTTTCTTTTCATGATTTATTTCTAGTTTGATGCCTTTGTGATCAGAGAATATAGTTGGAATGATTTTTATCTTACTATATCTGTTGCTGCCTATTTGTTAGTTTTTTTTTTTTTATTAATTGTTGGGTCAAATGGTATTTCCCTTACTAGTTGTATGCTATATTAATATTTTAAGGGAAAATTACGATGAATCTTTTAAGAATATTATTGAAAGATATAAGTAAACAAAATGGAGTTCATGGACCAGAGAACACTTGGTATGATGAGCTGTATGTAAGTTTACTTCTTGTTGGAGGAAAACAAAGGCAGTATGTCCAGTACCTCACCCTGTAAATCCTGAAAGGAGAGGGATACCTCTCACTTAAAATTCCCTGTGTATAAGTTGGGGAGTGCTATGCTTTATTACTCAACTCAGAATGGGGTATGGAGCTAATGACTATAATTTTCTGTCCTAAACCAGATAGGATGAAAATTGAGTAAAATATTATTTGAACTAAATATTGCTTCAAGCTGGGGAAAATGGACAAGATAATATAGTGGAGAAAAGCACAGGCTTTCAAAATCAGCATACTTGTTTTTAAATACTGACTTTACTATACTAATGGAATTAATTAAATAAATCATTTTGTTTATTTTATCGTTGAAGGAATGCAAGACAAATGGTAGGCACTAGCATTTCATTAGAGAGCAAAACACTTATTATACTTGCTGCTTTAAGTTTTAATGAGTAAAAAACACTTTAGTCAAATAATCTTACAAATAACAATTACATGCCATGGTAAAACAGCACAAGAGGAATTCAGGAAGCCATGCAAGTATATTTTAGGGTAGCTGAACTGGAAAATATGGTTGTAAAATAACCAGGGGAAGAATATAGTTCTAAGAAAGAATGGAACATGGAGTCATTTATAAAATGTCAATTGTCAGGATTTCTAAGAGAAGAAAATTTAGCTAGAGATGTGGGTAAAGACAGACCACCCAGAGTTTTATTTAATGGCAAGTGAAACACTGGAAATTCTCAAGGAAGAAAATTGCAAGATCAAATTTCTGTTTGTAAAAATAATTCTATTTCCATTTAAAAAATCCATAGATATTACAGTATTGTGGAGAATTCTTTGAATAGATATTTAAAACATTCCTTATAAGAGACAATACTAATTGCTTGATCTAGGGAGTGGTGGTAATAGAGATATACTAGATCAAGTAATAAAAATGTATTATACTACAGCTATACAGTATAATGCATTTTTGGCATTTGGAACTGACTAGAATATGACATTAGTGACTGAGCTTGGGGATACATAAATGAGACAAGAATTAATTGAATTTTAATTTGACTACATTTAATTTAAGATGCCACTGAGACATTCAAATAGAAATGTGAAATGAGTTCTTGTGTATAAAGTTCAATCACTCAGAGAGTTGTGGGTTAGAAATATTTATCTGATATTTCTTGACTTACAATATGTTATTGAAGTCATATCCATGAGTTAGATAGCTTAGGGAAGAGAATTTGGAGCAGAAGAAGAGAAATCTTTGAAAAATGCTGGTATTTAGAGCCAGCAAAATAGATTCAATAAAACAAGAGAAAAACTCAAGCAAAACAAGAAACCACTAAGAACTAAGTCAGAAGTAAAAAGAAAAATATTGGATGGTTTCACCTTTAGGAAGAATATAAGGGAACCAATAACAGATCAAGGAAAAGAACGGTAACAATTTTTTTAAAAAGCAATACAATACAACAACAAAACAAAGACAAATCAGAAGCACTTTGTGGGGACAGGAAGGGAGAGGGGCTGGGATGAGGGTAGGAAGAGAACAAGGGGCTGAGGTGATGGTGAAATGGTGGTGGGAATTCCAGTGGGGACCACAGTTGATGTCAAATACATATATAAGTAAAGAAAAAAATTAATAAAGTAAATTCAAGAGGAAAAAAAGAGACAACATTCAAAGACAGTGCTTCATGAAACCGTGATTAATACTGAATGGTCCTGGGAAGTCAAGTTCACTGAGGATTGAAAACTGGCAAGGATGCAGCTTGTGAAAGTTTTGTAACTGGAATCATGTGTGGCTCAAACCAGACCACAATGGATACACATGAGAAAATAAATGCAGTGTAGACAATTCTTTGATAGCCATGGCGTGTGTGTGTGTGTGGGGCGGGGGGTGGTTAGTTAATAGCTAGGAGGGAAGATGGAATCAAAGTAATCTTTTAATAGAATAGATTTCAAAAATGTTCTACTAGTAACAAGAATCATCCACTATGAAAAAAGAAATTCAACAGATAAAAATATAATTGACAATTGAAATAAGAATGTGGCAACTTTGGCTAAGTTATTTAATGTCTTTGTATTCATGTTCACATCTACAAAATGGGGAAGTAATACCTACATCATAAGATTAACAGCTAAATATGATGTTGGAAATTTTTTGGCATATAGAGCCCATTTAATAAATTAGTGCTCAAAATGAGTCCAGTACCTAACTTAGTGTCTTATAACTATTTTAGATGCTCAGCAAAAATTTGTTAAATGTTGAAGAAAATTATTCTGTTATATGAATTTTGATTAGTTGAGAACATAAGTTTAATGCATGTTATTATATACTGAGTTATAGATATGCCTTAGATATTCCATGATTATGATGATCACATTCATATTCAATATTTGTCATCAGATGATGTTAATATTTTACACATTTGTGTTCACAGGGGACTATTTTTCTACCTGGAAATAAAGTCCTTGAACATCCCTGCAATGAAGAGAGCCCAGGAAAATTCCTTTTTGAAGTAGTTCCAGGTAAGATTATTTTTTCCTACTTGATTAAATTATTGCCTCTTTAGGTTGGTAAGGTTGGATCTAGGTCACACAGCCTTGAGTGTTGGCTGAGAACATCCATTTGAAGAGACAATCATTACATTCACTAAGTTAAATTTGGAATCATTACTTAGATAATGATTCCAAGGTTTGTACCATTGTACAAATACACACAAATACTCATGATCACATGACCATGAGACTTTGTCCATGAGACTTCAGAGCTGACCAAGAGTCAAGGTATTGTGTTTGTAAGAACTACTGGAGACAGCATTGATCTTACAGTGCTCTTATGGTATGAAATCTGACCAAGTATTTTATGTTTTGTCGAACTGATTCACTGGCCTACTTCCTCAAAAGTTTTTATCTTAAAAATAGTTTTGCTATAAAAACAAAACAAAACAAAATGAAAACCATCCTTTAGTGACTTACCAATTATCCGAGATCTGTACCTCAGCTTTGCTCCCAAACAACCACTTCCACATGTTTGGCTTGTAGGTTGGAAGACATTTCTGCCAAGTCATCTGATACTGCAGTTAAGTTTCTTCAACATCTGTTCATTTTTTTCTAGTCATCTGCATCTATACTCTCTGAGTACTTGATCTCCACTTAAATCTTTGATTTACCCAACAACAAAATCTTCAAGGCCATAATCAATTTTTTTTCTGTCAGTTCTCTAGTCTTTCCTTAACCCTTTGGTAAGAAAAGTGAATTAGAAATGTGGTTTTTATGGCATTGGTTTGGCTGACTCAGTTTGTGACATTGACATTGATTTTAATCCCATTTTAGGGTGAACAGGAATTTATTTGTGTGACTAATATGTAATGCATATAATAACATTGGCACAATGGCAGTCAAAACATTTTCCCCAGCTTCATAAATGCTGGGAATCTAAAATGTGAAAGCATATTTTTCCTCCTCAATGAAAACAGCTGTAGCACTGAGTTCATCTGGCTCTTGATGGAATCCATGACTAAATGTTAATTAATGCAGCTGAAGTGCAGAAAGGTTAGTCAGATGCATTGTGTTATTTGTTTCCCCCCAAGGAGAACATATTGTAAGAAACCTGAATCTTGTTTGCCCTATTAATTTTTTTTCATTCTTACTTCTTAGTGGAATACCCTGAATGGAACCAAATTCCAGATGTTGCAAAGTCTTTGAAGTTTTAGTAGAGGAAGTTTCTTTCCCTATTTATTTTCAAACAGTGCCTTGTGACTTTTAAGTAAGTGTAGTATGAAACTGATGACTTTGTTTATTTCCAATATCAAAGGTCTACTTTTTCATTAAGTCTACTAGCTGTATAGAGATTTCATGTTTTAGTAAAGATATTCTGATATAATATAGATGGATACTGTCAAGGCCATTCTAGATAGAGCTGTATCTTCAAACACAGGAAGCCACAAAGCTCCCCTCCAAAGATTGCTGTTCGTGGACATATGTTTCACAGGCAGCACATATGACATAACGACTTTTGTTGAGCAGAGCTTAAGTTTAAGATTGTGTAATGTGGAATTTTGTCCTTTTCAAAACAATTCTCAGAAATATTTAGGTTTGCATCAGTCATTATGGTGGAAATATACTATGTTCATAGCTCATTTGAAAAGATGCCTCCTGAATCAGTAGTGCAATATGTAGCAGCTTCTAAATTAAACTTTGTAATTATGAGTTATTTTTTGTCATGACAAGAGAATTATACCAAAGGATTCTTTGAAGAAGATAGAAAAACACTGTGACTACATTGAGAAACCAGTGTGCCATTAATCTTAGTCACTGAGAGTTATTCGTGTACCCCTGGCATAATAATAGAATTTCCAGGCACAGACTTCTGTATTTGTATGAGAGTGTGGGGATTGGTGCCACGTGATTTTAATTATTTTTTATAAAATTGGAATTATTTAGGGATAGAGTTATTCTTTTTTTATTTTTTAAAAGATTTGTTTATTTATGCATACAAGCACTGGGGCACAGGCCAGAGGTGTGGAGGGTGAGAGAATCCACCAGACAGAATGGGGAACAGAACAGGCAGATCAACCAAAACATACTGCTGAGGGGAGCAGTGGGCGAGGCAGGAGAGGTCTGCTGCGCCATGTGGGTCACCTCCCCAGCCAGCAGCAGGGATCGAACTCCTGCTGCAGTGGCTGCAGTTTGCTTCATAGTGCGTTGCTTAACCCACTGCACCATCAGGGAGGGCCCGTGATTCTTTTTTTTAAAGATTTATTTATTTATGCATATAAGAATTGGGGTACAGGCCAGAGTTGTGGGTGGGGGGAGGTGAGAGGACCCACCAGAGAAAGAGTGAGGGACAGAACAAGTGGATCAGATCAACTGAAATACACTGCTGAGGGGAGCAGCAGACGAGGCAGTAGAGATCTGCCTTACCATGTGGGTCACCTCCCTTACCAGGGATCGAACTCACGCTGCAGTGGCTGTGATAGCTTCATAATGCTGTGACTAAACCCTTTGTGCCACCAGGGAGGCCCCATGGGATAGAATGATTCTTGACTTATCTTTGCAAATGGGAATGATAAGAGAGATTTTTCTAATTATTCCCAACAGAGTGATTGTTTGATATGGGAAACATAGAAAGTTACCAGTGTTTTCATCTGTGACAAAGTATAGGGACAGGAAGATTGCAGAACTGTGGTCAGTCATTTGTACAAAATTCTCTGCAGGCCCACCTGGTAGCATAGTCTCCTAACATGTACGCATTCTGCAGTGCCTTTCTGTGTTGTGACCGCTCACTCATCATCAGAAAACCCATCTTACAGATCAAACACTCTTCTATCTTTATAGACAATACCACAAGACCAACTGCATAGGCTATATCAAGAAGTAGGATTAAGTTTCTCAATCCTACCTGCCTATAATTATTTTCAGCAAAACTGGCAAAAGCTTTCAGGAAGCTCTTTGCCAGATATTCTAGTACTGCTTATCTACAGGCACTTGTCTGTGATTGTGTATGTGTATGTGTGTGTGTACCTTTGTATCTCTATATTTATTGTGAGGGTATATATATATATATATATATGCTGATCTATAACTGCCTTTATCTCTACACACCTATAGTTTATCCATATATGTACTATGTAGCTTTATAATTTATCCATACATGCTATGTAAGTAAGAGTTTTTGTTTCATTTCATTCTTGTTTTCACTTTAAAATGCTCTATGAAATTAAATAATATCATAATCAAACAATAAAAATATTTTCAATAGAACTGAGAGTTTCAGTTCTTTTTATTGTACCTATTTATATTTGATTGTATATTTTATTTCTATGCAGGTTCCAGGCTTTTAAGATCCTATCTGAAAAAAAAAAAACTACCATAATTTAGGATTAATTTCTTATCAACTTACTATACCATGAAATTAATTTTGTCTGAATAATGCCAAGATTTAGAGCATTTCACTCCAAATTTTCACTCCTATTTCTCTATGTGTTATTCAAAAAGGAAATGGTGGCCAAATTGGCAAATTTTAAGGCTTAGTTGTTAGACATGCCAAATTTTAGACTGGGGTGGACTTTTATGGCCAACTGTTAAGCTTTTGGGAAATGTGGTTGAGAAAGGAATGTTGGCAGGCCTTTAATGTATATTGCTAGAAGAAAGAAAATGCAGTTGGCCGCAGTGCTTTTCAAAATGTGTTCTGGAAAAGTTTTTCTTGTGATGTTTTAAAAAACAGCATCATAATTAGTGAAATGTTGAGTTATTAACATCTTAGAAGGATGGTTTTCAGAGGGCAAAAAGCAAATAGTGATTCAGGGACAGACAGAGACAAACAAAAAATAGTAAGGGAGCAGGTACTCAGCATGGTTAATAGCTACATATTTCTTGCTCATTGTAATATTCCCAGCATCTAGTACAGTGTAGTATCAGGTGCTGAATATGTGCTTTATTGAAGTGCATATACTTATGAGGTTTGTGGAGTTATATCAATCATATGAACATTTTTAATAGTGGCATTTACTGACTTTATATAGATAATGCTTTTTAAATGGTTTTATTGTTGTCAATAACTACTCCCAACTTAGGCATGTTGAACTTTTTCCTGTTGTATAGGGTCTTTTCATCCCTGGTGCAGCAAAGATCTCTTTATGGCTCAGGTGAAGGAATTGGAGGGAAAATCTTATATTCTCTTTCTTATTTCTCTGCCTCCTCTGATAACATTACCAAGAGTAAAACAGAAGAAGGTAGCAAACCTGGGTTATGTCCCTTCACATCGGTCATGACATTCCTCCCCAAATGCTGGTTCTTTCGTGGGGTGCATTTGTAGATTTCAGCATCCCTAGATTTGGAAATCTACTTTATGTGGTAGGATTGACTGCCTTGGGGATGGGCCTATTAGATGTGATACCAATAAAATGACTCAAAGACCATCTGCTTTCTCCATGCATATTCAACTACCAGGGAACACCTGTGCCCTGCCTGTCAGGTCAAGGTAAGGTGGGCTGTTTCCCTTTTCTTTCTCCCTCAGCCCTGCCATCTTCCTCCTTTCTCTCTGGAGCAGGAGCTGCAGGCCAGGAGGCTCTGTGACTTGACTAGCTTCATATGACTTCATCTTGGAGATCAGTGGGTGACAGTTCTAGCACATTTCAAAATATGAGCAACTCTTTTGTGTTTTTCTCACTTGTTCCGGCAGTTGAGAAAAATATTTTCTTCCCCCTCAAAAAAAAAAAAGTGTTTATATGAAAATTGCTTTCTCCAAGTGGCATTTCCTCTATTCTAATCTTCCCCTCTAATAGCAGGGGCAAGGATATAGTATTTGGGTTCTGTCTATGGAATGTGTTTCTCTTTAAACCCTGTAAGGAAGTGGTTATGCAAAACTTTCATTATTTTTTTTTTTCATTTAGATAGTGAGTTTCTAGCACTTATTTTCTTCAGATTTAAACTTGACAGCAATTCAAGGATAATGGGAAGGAAAACTTGTGTCTATCTGTAATCTGAGCTTGAGTTCCTGGGACTCGTGTTCTGATGGAGAGTTGAGTTAAAAAGCTTAATGGAGAATGCTCTCTGGGAATATTTCATCTATGGGGAAATAGGGAGAACAGGATAGAGAAGGAGAAGCTGGTCTATAATATCTGTGCATTGAAGATCTTGGTTGATCTTAGGTGGAGCTCAGGAGCTGGAATGGGTCTCAAATTTGTTTTAACTGATGAATCAAACCTTTGTTCTGGATTGGCTAGTCTTAGGCTTTGACTGGTGTGAGGAGAGACAAATAAACTTAGGTGAAGCAATTCCCTGTTGCAATGGAGAACAATTTCCATGAGGGCATCTCTGAGTCATCAACAAACAATATGTCATCGACAGAACATTGCCATACCCTTTATAGTATCTACACATTTATTTGAGTCTAACTTCTGTATGCCAGATAATGTTCTCAGCTATTTACATGTATCATTTAATGCTATTTAATGTATCATTTAATTTAATGCTTCACCAAAGCAGGTCCTTTAACCATATCCAGAGAAAGGAACTTAGCCACAATTTGCTCACTGCCAACAAGCTAGTGAAAGTGTGTGTGTGTATGACTGATTTATCTTTACAAAGATAAAATTCTATGAATGAAAAATAAAATTACTTATATATATATATAGATAGATACATATATATGCTTAAAAATGAGATATCAACTATTAGAGACTAAGGCCTAAAATATTTTTAAACGTTTCTAAAACATGAACATGTAAGCTATTTTTATTATTAACTGAAATAGATATACATGTATTTCTTTTTAGCTCATCTACTAAGGATGAGTTTGGGCATGTGAAGTGAGAATAGTCATTTTCATTTATTTGCAACTCTTTATGTTTACTACAATGTTTAATCTGTCATTAAAATAAGCAATGGATAAAGATGCCCACTTACAGTTCTTTTGAAGGTTTCTTTCAAGGCTATAACTATACTATCATGAAATTAGGAAGAAAATTCTGCTTGCCTTGCAGTGGCCTTACTTAAATGTGAATGACTTTGCCAAAAGATGTGTCTTCATCCATGTTTATTTTCTACAGAAAGCTATCACATGTTGGTGTTCACTACAGAACTCACATTGGTGAAATTATTCTGTTTCTTCACAAACTCCTTCCACACACTGGTCAAGTTATCACTCGCTGAATAGCCAACAACAAGCACACCTGATTGAGCTTTCATGTTGGCAGTAGATCCACTGATCTGCATAATATTATCTCATCAGAGACCAGTCATAGATTTAAGGGAAATTACCAGTCTTCCAAGCACTCAAAGTCCCATCTTAGTCCCGTCCCCCCAAATCATAATAGTATAAAATGATTTTCATCTGCCTCGATTCGAAAGTAAGTCCGTCAAAAAGGGGAGAAGCTGTCATTTCTCCCACTTTTAGAAAGGTCTATGCTAATTATTTCTATTATCCTCTCATAATTACAGATCACTTCTGTAATTGTCAATAAAAATGTTTCTATTATAATCATATTCCAAATTGATTTTTAGGAGATACGTGGATATTTTTATTTTATATGGGTACTTAGAGAATCCAATGAAGGAATTATATATCTTTTACCAGGAAAACTCATGTATTTACAAAAATTGTAAATGCTTTTGGGAAGATTTAGAGATTCTCTAATCTTCATTAAGGACTCCAGGTTAAGAACTATCCTTTATCTCAAAGGATATGAGACTTTCTTAATTTCTTACTATATATTTAGCTATTTATTTATATGTTCCTGTTCATTTTTTTCCTTTGCACACTCTCGTGAACAAATATGACATTTTTTCCTTTTATTTGTAATTTTGTGGTGTATTAATAGTTTTTTTTTCACTTTTACCTCCCTAATTCATTTGTTTTTACTCATGATTCTGAGATTGTGTCATTCCACAGACCTGCTTCATACAAAGGAATTTTTCCTGGATAGAATAATATTTCATGGGTCTAGAGACTGTGAAATTTTAATTTAGCAAAGCTTGAGTTACTTAAATGGTGAGTGCATCTGTACTATGTAATAGACTTTCAGAGAAATAGATAGTGCTGAGAGATATTCATGGGTGTCTCTGAGAAAGGAAAAACAGCTTGGCTAACTTCTGAGGTTTTTTTTTTTTTTAAACAAATATGTGATAATATTAGCAATGAAATTTTATCATCCATGTCTGAAGTTCCAGCTTCTTGCAGGATGAGCAGATTTCATTGGGTATGTTAATTTGTTGCCATTTAAAAATGTAAACCAGTATTTGGTATGTAGTTTATATGAAATTGTAGGAATATTTTAAAAGTGTTTTAACATAAAAGACTGTCATTCTCTTGATCATTAGTTAATATTCTGTTAAGGCATTTAGTTTTACAATACCTGCTTTATGTTATTTTTTTTCCTTTTTTGTTAGTACTGTAAGTTAAAATCCATGCAATTATATTTGTTATCCAAAGGCAACTATGACAATCTCTTTTTTGTCCTCCTAAGTCTGTAGGCAGTATGGAAGCATTTTTTTTTAACTTTCTGCTTACTTAATGCATGCAAATCATTTAGAGAATGTGCGTAGGCGTTGTTTACGGTAAGAAAATATAATTCTATATACACAAGTAGTTCTGAACATGAATTAGATAAATGCATTGGTGAAAACCACCATATTATAACTACTATGTATTCCTTTATTTGAAAAAAAATATTTGGGATTTTTTGTTTCCAAATTATCTTCCTACTAAAATGCTTTAAAATATACATTTGAAAAGGACAATAAAAATAGTACAGAGGGCATTTTAAAAGGGTTGTAATCTCTTGAAAACTGTCTAATTCCGGTCATCCAACAGGCATTTGGGGCATTGATGACTGATTAAGCATGTGCTCGTAGGATCACACATGAGAAGTGCCTGCATGTGAAGTATTCTCTTACATGGCAGCAGGCGTGTTGATGCATTCACATTCAATTCTGATATTCCTTCTATGGGCCAGAATAGGGTTAACTCTTATTTTCTAAAAAGGTCAAAAGTAAATATTTTTTACTTTTGGGTGGTCTTCGGTTTTCTGTTACAAATATTCAACTTTGTCATCATAGCATAAATAAATGGTTATGGCTATTCCAGTTAAGCAAACACCAAAATTCAAATTTTATATTATTTTCACTTTTCAAGAAATATTAGCCTTTTAAAAACATTCCAGCCATTTAAAAATGAAAAAAAAAAATGTAGATGGCCAGATTCAGCCCATCGGCTATAACTTGCCAACCCATGTGCTGGATAAAAAAAGCAAACCTATGAAAAGGAGACTGAAGCTACTAATATAAATCACTAATCCCCACTGGTGCCACTAGAACCAGAATTAGAACTCTTAGACAGCCTGTCTCCCCAGCCATGGCATCACCCATTGCCTCAAAATCATGATTCAGGAGCTGTTTGCTAACATTTTTATTTAGAAGTTTTATCTTTGAATATCAGTTTTAAAATATCATGATGAATCTAAAAAGTGTTAGTGACCAAAATGAAATTCTCTATTTACAATGGATTAGTTCATTTAGAACTCTAGATTCTGACCAGAGCTGATACCTATTACATGACTTTTTAGGAAGAGTAGGCCATAAATAGGAGATAGGGTATGCCAAATATGAAAGATATTTTCCATATTTTGTCCATATAAGAAAGATCAAGCACATATTTGTACATTTTTTGACTTGGACACATCCCTATAAGAGCAAACAAGCTTGAAGTATCTTCTAAATTCTCCTTTTTATAATGGAAATGAGTACCTTAAAGTTCTAAGTATCTCACAGAAAATGACAAGACTTTGCTTAAGGGTTAAGCTAGCAAACTCATTTTTTCACAGGAGTAGTTTGTTTCTCTCACTACTTATTTATATCTCTCTACCCCCTAACCTACCAGTTTGCCTTTAACATCAGTATGAAAAAACATTCCCATAATATTTGAAGCTACTACCTCCTGAAAAGGGTCAGACCCGGTACTCATATACTTGAGTCTTTATATAATATGAGCACACTAGGATCAGCGGAACAAATTCATATACTAAATAAATACTAAGCCCAGTCTTCATGCCCATGCAAGTCCACTAAACAGCCATGATCCAGTTTTTTATCAATGAAAATATAGTTATTAGCTGGAGTCCACAAGAGGCCAGATTCTCAAGAATTAAGAGAAATAAGGAAGACAAATGAAGAATTGAGGTTTAGGGTTTAAAATTTCATATACTCTGCTTTTTCTTCCGTTCTCCTTAGTATTTACATTTTTCACTTTTTCTGTATTCTCTTTCCTCCCGTTGAGACTTAAGATTCTTGAGATCAGGGCCTCCCTGGTGGCACACTGGGTTCGGTTGAGCGCCGCACTATGACGCATCCACGGCACAACAGCGAGTTTGATTCCCATCCAGGGAGGGGACTCACATAATGCTGCAGAACCCTGCTGCCTCTCCCACTTCTCCCCTCAGCAGTGTATTTCAGTCCATCTGCCTGTCTGCTCCCCACTCTGTCTCTGGTGAATCCTCTCACCTCCCACGACTCTGGCCTATACCCACAGCTCTTGTATGTATAAATAAATAAATCTTTTTAAAAAATAAAAAGAATCTTGAGATCAGAAACAATACCTTCCATCCTAGTGCCCAGAAGAGTGACTGTCATATAGCATAAGCTCAATATATGTTTGTTGAATTAATGGATAAGCTAGACCTCAGTTTCATCACCTGGAATGATTGCATTGGATTAACCAAAATTAAAAGAGCCTGCAGCTATGAATTTGGAACTTGATTACAGCTCTTTTTTCTCAATATTTTAGCAGACTAAAGAAGTTCATAAGCTTCACAAACACTATACTCTTTAAAGTGTAGTCTTATTGTCTTATCCTTTATGTTTTCATTAATACTAATAGTATTAGTAATAGTGTCTCCTAGTACTTCCATCACTGAAACTGTTTATTAGCTGGCTATTTGCTGAATAAATGTGATCCCCCCTCATTCATGGCTTGGTTTTAATTATATATTCACAGAGTGTTTATGTTTTCCTGCCTTTTTTATCCAATAGTTGGAAAGAGCTTTGCAATCCAATAAAGCTAAGAAAATAGACAATAAAGTGCTAAACAAATGTTGGCTGTTATTATTATGAAAGAGTTTCTCTAGGCAATTATTTTGCTGTGGTAGAACTTCTTCAAGTTGTATGGTAGCTAGGTAAGCACTGTGTTAGGGTGAATAACGGTCTTTGGAGAAAACAATCAATAGGTAGATATGTTATAGGTATGAGAAGAAGAAATCATACTTCTCAAGAAAAGAAATTAAAATGAAATTGCTGATAATTAGAAGTAGAAATAAGGATAAAACTCATTATCACTAAGCCCTGTGGCAACTTGCAGGGAACCATGGAGGAGTCGGTCTCTCTCTCTCTCTCTCTCTCTCTCTCTCTCTCCCCTTATCATTTCATATTTAATAGAAAATTGATCTCAAGTCATCCTGAATATTTCAGAAAGTAAAAACTCAAGGACAATCACTAACTCAATAACACATCCTCATCCCTTGGATTTCCTGCTTTAAAACAAATACTGTTGTGTATTAGTCTGTGGGTTCATATACCCACTTTTCAAATTCTTCCTTCTTTGAATACTGTTCATGTGCTCAGCCCCATCATAACAGGTTTGGAAAGGCCTGGATGGAAGTCCTGAGAGGCCCTGGATCCTGCAGAAATACATGATCCAGTCAGCTGAAATCCCTACACACTAAATAATGAAACTGGCAAATTAAGGGGAAGTCACTTAGGACTTTAAAATCCCAGTTCACACTAGGGTCTTTATTAAGTCATTTACTACACACAAAATATTTATTTGAGCCATGTGAGAGTAGAAAAGGAATAAAAGCTATCTGGACTCATGGTGGTCTAGAAAGGAAGACGCCTATGGGTAGAAGACTAGAGTTGGCAGTGAACAGGAAGGCTGTGGAGGCCATCCTATGGCTCATGGAGGAAGAGGGCAGAAGCAAGAAAATTTCTGTCAGATAGGACTGGAATATAATCCCAACTGTACCACTGGTGTTAGTTAGTTTCTCTAAATCAAATTCCTCTTAGCAAATATTAATATGTAAGAATACTTCCCTCATAAGAATAAGTTTGTGTTGAGGATGGAAGTGATTTGGAGGTGAGTCTGAGTACTTAGCTAAGCACTCTTTCTGGCCAAGAATAAGGGTTACTTATATGAAAAGTAGCAACATTTTGGAACAGTTATCTATGCAGTGTCACATATAAACACATGCTGGTTTATCTACTAAATTTTCTTAGATGGGATTATAAATGCAGCAGAATTAGAAGTGAATAGAATCAAAAGATCAATGTGGATTGGAGTAATCAAGGAACTTTTCCAAGAAGCAGTGAGCATAGAGCTGGAATTTAAAGAAATGATCAAGTTCCATTAAATGACTATAGTGTTAAAAATTTCAGGTTGGAAGAATATTGGCAAAGCCATGAAGGGAGCTCTGAGACCAGAATGGGGTACTAATAGAGTAGGAGAGGGTATGTTTAAGGGATATTCAGTGTGATGAATATTGTGTCCTGGTTATGCCAGTGTTCCTGGAGAGCAGGAAGCTATGCCTTTTAAAGGCCAACTCAGAGGGGCCTGATCCTCACACAACTTGGGCAGTATTCAGATACCAGCCTATCCTCACAACGATATCAGCTGATTTTGCAAAAAACTACAACTAAATGCTAATCTAATGCTTTCATTTCAAATATCAGAATAATAAAACTAAATTTAGACATCCATGTTACATTAAACTGCATCCATCATTACATTTAAATGGGATCTTTAGAGACCAAAATAGGGTCAATTCTGAGGTTACTAGATGTTAAGAATTCAGCATAGGTACTTTGAGGGAACACAGCTCAGTTCATAACAAAGTAAAAAAAAAAAAAAAAAGGGAGAGAGCGAGATAAGGCATCACTGTAGGAAGGCTGTTCTTCCAGAGGCTTCTCTTTTTATGAGGAAACTCATGTCTCTACTGACCACTTGAGCTTTGTTTTCACAAAAAGCAGCAGGAATTCAGGCATTGCTGTATGTATATTAAGACACAATGAGAGCACCACTTGATCCATTCATAAATATTGAAAGCCCAAATGAATTAGCAACCAGATTATTAAATAAGAACCTGTAAAGTTGAAATGGAGGCTTCTGAGAGAAATGAAAAATATTTTATATCTAGCATATCTAGCTACTTTCCTGCCAATTTTCCTTGGATTTAAAATTCTTCCCTAGGTTTGTTTGTGTTATTGTTTTATTTTGAACACTTTGCCCTCAAGAAGTAGATGAGACATCAAGTCTTACGCTGTTGTTGTCATAATTGGATTTTTTTTTTATGTTCAGACTTAATTTTAATTGGGAACATGCTCCTTTCTAAAAGTGGCACACCAATATGTTAAATACTGCTGTGATGGTATAGTTAGGGGGGTGAGCCAAAGGGGACCCTTGATAGATCTTCTCCATTTGCCAAGCCTTCTATAGTGAATTACCGACTTGACATTCAGGGTGTAGAAGAGCAAGGAGTATCAAGACAAGCAATTAAGACTTCTGGAAAACAATTAGTGCAAGGGCATGACATGATGTAAGGTTCATTTCCTCAGCACCAATCACAATGTCTTTCTCATGACTCATTATTTCTGATATGTCACTTGTGTACAGTAATCACAGGAGAGATAATGACAGAACTGTGCTCGGGGCCTATTTGGCCCTAATTTAGAGGCTGTGATTTGTCATAATGTGTTCTTTGAGAGACAAATAATTCATTCCAATATGGATATAACTGATTCAAATCAATTATCCTTTGAGTAGATGATTTATTTTATGTTTTACTTTGAGCAGTCTCTTTTTCCCACAGATAACCTTACTGCCAACTTAATTTTATGGAAATTAATTCAATTTCCTGATATCAAATATACAAAACTCCTTAAATCTGCCATTTGGTCATCTTCCGTTATTATAACAGAACACCTGCCCCATTTTCTTCCTAAACTTTGCTTCCTAAATCTCTACTCTTTTTAGGAGCCGTGACCTATGGATTGTACTGTGCTCATCTTGTTATATAGTTTTCATTTCTATATTCTATTATTTCCAAAGCCTTAGAGGATAACCTGGGAATTGGCATAATAATTTAGAAAGCAATTTCATCTCAGTCACACTAAAGTTTGAAGATTATGAGCATACAATCATAATACTGTCCTGATTAAAAGAAAAAAAATCATCTAATAACCATACTTCTTTCACAACCCATCAGCTTATATACTTTGCTTCATTTTTCAACAGACTTGCTCTACATCTGTGTAATCTGTAGGACACTCTCTAACTCCTGTTTTTGTCACCCCATACTAAATCGCCCAGAACTTTTCTTATTCAGTCATAAATAACCTCTAATTTCCTGAGCCTAAAATGATTATGTTTCAGTCCTTATATTAATTACCCAAATTGTTATTGTGCCAATAATTTGACACAGTCAATCCCCTACTCTCTCTTGATACACATTCTTCAGTTGACTTCAAGGGCGCTGTAATTTCTTGATATTCTTCCCATGTCTTTTCAGACTCCATTGCTAGTTTTCCTTACCTCCTCAGCCTTTTCATGCTGGCAGGCACTTGGGCTCAGTCTCTGGGCCTCTTTGTCCCAGTGAACCGCCCTAATCTAGTTTGCCTATGGACTGAAGTCTTCCCTGCATGGTGCTTCGTCCCATATACTGCAGGCAGAGTGACACTTTATTTATTTCTTTTGTTTGAGAAAAAAAAATTAATTGAATATATTTGACATATAACATTGTATAAATTGAAGATATACAGCATGTTTTTGAGCACTTTTATACATATATAGTGACATTTAACACTCCAATTATGCTTATAGTGCATTTATTGTCTTTAGACATTACATTAGATTAGATTAGACATTACATTACATTAGATCTCTCTGGGTTGTTCACGAGTCATTGCAGGTTTGTACCCTCAAATAACATTAGTCTTATCCCCTTAACCTCTGCCTCCTGGTAATCACCATTTTATTTTTACAACCTTCATTTTACTCTTTATTTTTTACACATTTAACTGTTTTTAGATTCTATCTATAAATGATAACCACAGTATTTTTCTAAAATTGACTAATTATTTTTCCTCTTTATATATATTGACATCAAATATAGTCCCCATGGAATTCCCATTTTAAAATAAACTTCATTTTTGAGTAGTTTTAGATGCATGGAAAAATGTACATAGAATACAGAAAACTCTCATATTCAGAGGGATATTTTTGATATTGAAATTCAATCAAGTAACTTTCTATTTAAAAACAAAAGCTTAAAGGCCCTTACATAGAGGATCTCAATGTTTTATTCTTCTCTTTTGCTCTCTGAACACTAACCATGCTGGTTTCCTTTCAGTTATTCAAATATGCCATTCTTCA
The DNA here is from genome assembly GCA_019455555.1 of Galemys pyrenaicus. Taxonomy (NCBI): domain Eukaryota; kingdom Metazoa; phylum Chordata; class Mammalia; order Eulipotyphla; family Talpidae; genus Galemys; species Galemys pyrenaicus. Next base: position 1,963,795 of record JAGFMF010012298.1, read on the forward strand.
CCCTAGCTGCAGAAAATTCCCATATGTTCTGTCCTTGTGAAATGTCCCTTCTTATCATTTCAGGATTCCTAACTTTTACTCAACCCTCAATTGTTACTATTCAGGAAAACCTATACTTGATTCTGCTTCCCAGTCCAAAGTCTTAAGCCACTATTAAGTGCCCATGATCTATATTTCTTGCATTTTTTATAAATGCTGTATATCTCTTCACGAAAGTGGAAATCCTATGAGTACTAAAACTCTGATTTTGCTCATCTTATTTTTAACATATAGCAAAGTTACCAATATGCCATAGTCACTTATTAAATATTGTGAAGGAAAAGAAGGTTGGAGGGAGATATAATATAGAAATGGGTATTTTCTGGAGTTGATAATCAGGAGGCTTGACTATTATACTAAGTCTATAACTCAATTCAAGCGCAAGCTTTGGTTTAGTTCACCATACATTTAGTAAGAATAAGCTCTGAGCCAGAATTATATGCCAGGTTCTTATCCTAGAGGCGCCATGGCCCTTCATCACAGTGATCATCCCTTAGAGGCAGAGTTCCACCAAACAATCTGGGAAGCGGTGATCCAGTCTATTGTGATCAGCCCAGCACTGGCAGTTAGTATGTGGGAGAGATGATATTCCTACTCCTGCTATATCTTTTAGGCAAGTCTTCTAGTCCCTGTAGAACCTTTTCTTAATCAGTAAAATGAGCATCTCCCCATAGAATTACCAGGTGAAATGGTATTAAATGTGTGCAACTAGTGTCACCCCAATGAGCATGGCAACCTGCCCCTAGTCTACCATAATGCATGTCTTTACTTACCTCTCTTTAAGGGGAACCTCATTATCTCTAACAGATGGGAACTCAGTGAGGTCTCAGTAACATCATTCTCTATCATTGTTTTTCTCTAGTTGACATGTGAAAAAAAGCAAGTCATGTGGAAGGACTCAGTAGAAAAAAAATGGGATGATCTATGTGCTAGTTTACAAATGAATCCTTTTACATAACTGTGTTCCTTTCCTTCTCTGAATGCTTAAAATCCATATTTAAACCATAAATGACCCCTCACTTTAGTCAACATTATCTGGCACCCAAACCTAAGCCCTCCCTTTGTGCTTAGTTGATGGATATTAAACTGTGTTGGGGCTCAGATTTGATTGCTATCTCCTCTGCGATGCATACATCCTCATATATTTTGGGCCATCCAGTAGTGCTTCCTCAACTTACTGAATTTAAAAAGAAAGAACCATAGCAACTGAAAACATCATCCCTTTCAAAATGCATTGTTATTATCTTCTTGCTTATCAAGATAATTGAGAGGCTTCTTTTTTCAATATTTGTTTTTTGGAACTTTCACCTACTTGACATTTACAAATGCATACTCACCTACAGGTTACTTATTTGAAAACATGAAAGAGCATGGAATCTTGACAACCACCAACAGTGTGAAGAAATTGTTCTGAAAGGGTGAGAATAAGGGTTCCACACTAAAATGAAAGAAGTAAACTCACACTTAACAGCTGGACTTCCACCTCATAAGACATTGATTCTGTGTGAATAAACTGTCTGCCAAGATAAACCAGACATCCAGCAAGCACAGTATATACTAGAAACAATTAACAATTAGAATCATGTCCTTACAGCAAAACTTAATTTTTAGGTTCCTTGATCAGATATTGAAAATTACTCTTGGGCCTCCCTGGTAGCACAGCGGGTTGAGCGCCACACTATGAAGCATCCACAGCACAGCAGCGCGAGTTCCATTCCTGGACAGGGAGGGGACCAAATGGTGTACCAGACCTCTCCTGCCTCCTCCGCTGCTCCCCTCAGCAGTGTATTTCAGTCAATCTGCCTGTTCTGTTCCCCACTCTGTCTCTGGTGAATCCTCTCACCTCCTGTGACTCTGGCCTGTACCCCAGCTCTTGTGTGCATAAATAAATAAATCTTTAAAAAAAAAAAGAAAAAAGTTACTTTTACATAGAATACTAAGATGCACCTAAGCAAGATAGATTTTTATCTTTAACGTCAAAAATGAAATAAAATGGGGACATGGGATGCTTTATTTTTCTTCTATTAACAATGATTTTAATAAATTTCCCCTACTACATGAATAATATACTCTATTTATGAACGGATTCAACTCAAAATCTGTTTCAAATTAGAGTTACTATTTTCTATTTCATATGAAAATTAAAGAAATAGTTTTTAAACTTTTGTAAAACACACATAACATATGTTATATAGACATTATATCACATAGCAGATATTATAAAGATCTAAATTTTCAGCTAGAGATGAATAGGTCTGTTTTGTTTGTGCCTAAAATTGCAATGGGAGCACTTGCATATTATTTCCAGTTTTCAGAGATCTGGAATCCACATCAGCTATGATCATTTTATAAGTTCTTTTGCTCATTCTCATAGACTATAGATTTTGTTACAAGTTTTGGGTTTTATTTTTTTTAGAATAAAAAATGAATAGATGTGTATTTTTATAAGATTACAGATTTATTTTTAAATGCTATTTTTCATTGAGCTAACATTGATTTACAACACAATAGAGGCATAGATTAGAGACATAGATTCACACCTTTTCATGTGTTAACCACACCCACCTCCAAAGCACAGTCCCTTACTCTTCCTGCCTTTGCTTCCTGTCACCCATTCTCTCCCTGTGGTAATCTCAAATTTAAATATACTAAAAGATCTGTTCACTGGTGTTTGTGTAGTTTCCTATTATAGCCTCTACCCTTGTATTCCAAGCAAGGATTGGTTTCAAATAAATAAATTAAAATTTGAAATTTAGCAAGACTTGTAAAGACTTTCATAAAGAAAACAAAATCAACGAACTTCTTAGCTTTGATTTACAGAAGTTTTAAGAAAACTCAAAGATGATTTATTCATTTTACAGATATGGAATATGGGTCCCAGAGAGATATTATGGCCAACCTTGTATAAATTCCCATATTCCCAGTTAAGTATTCTTTTCTCTCTTCCATATTCTGTTTGATTATATAACTATCAAGTTTCCTTGATTTCTCAAGTTTAATTATTAAGTACTGCTATTCTATGTGCACTAAATTTAGTAGCATAGTAATGATATTGAATAATTATAATAATAATATTACTTGACATACACCAAGTGTTAATTATAGTATTGGGTCCTTTTATGCATTATTTTATTTTTGTGCTCTTATTAATTAAATATTCTTTTTCATATGATGAAGTTAGGATAAAAAGTTTAAGGTTCTTTCCAAGATCACAAAACTAGTAAGTGGGTGGCACAGTTAAGATCCAAGTTTTCTTATCTGTCAGAAAAAGTTTGATTTTACTCTTAACAACTTCAGTATTTAATATAACATAAAATGGACCCATTTAAGGTGTACAATTCAATTTTTTTATATATTCATAGAGTTGTGCAAATATCACCAATATCAAATTTAGAATATTTTTGTTATTCCAAAAAGAAGCCTCACAACCATTGACTGTCACTTTTTATTTCACCCTAAACATTAAAAAAGCATTTCTTTACTTTATATCTGTAAAGACTTACTTCCTCTGGCCATTTCTTATAAATAAAATCATGCAATATGTGGAACTTAGGACTGACTTCTTGCATTTTGCATATTTACAAAGTTTCTATATATTGTAGTATGTACTGTGTATTTATTTATTTTTGCTGATGATAATATTCCATTGTATGTATACACCACATTTTATTTATTCATTCTAAGGTGGACATTTAGTTGATCTTCATTTTTCAACTTTTAAAAATAAGGATGCTATGGACCTTTGTGTGTGTGTATTTGTATTATTTGTATGGACATATATTTTCAGTTCTTTAGGAATTGTTAGGAATAGAATTGTTAGTTCATATTATAACTCTATGTTTAGGGATTGTCAAGCTTTTTTTCAAGGTACTGGATGATTTCACATTCTCATGAGCAATATTTGAGGGTTTTAGCATTTCCATATCTTCACTAAAGCTTATTATCATCTGGCTTTTCGATAATAGCCATCCTAGCAGTAATGAAATGGTGTCTCTTTTTGGTTGATTTAAATTTCTTTAATGATGTGCATTTTTTCATATACTTTTGGTCACTTATATATCTTCTTTAAACAAATACTTTTTCAAATCTTTTGCATATTTTTCAGTGGAGTTTGTTTGCTTATTTTTGAGTTGTGAGAGGCCTCGGTGTAGTATAGATACAAATATCTTATCAAATACATGACTTTCAACTCATTCCATGAGTTGTCATTTTACTAACATAATGGTGCTCTTGAAGCAAAGAAGCTTTAATTGTGAAGTCCAATTTCCCTGTTGTTTCCCTTTAGTCACTTTATGTCATGCCTAAGAAGACTTTGCCTAAATCAAGGTCATAAATGTTTCACCCAGTGTTTTCTTCTACGAGTTTTATATTTTAGTTTTTATATTTAGGTCTGTGGTTATTTTCACTGACTTTTCTGTGTGCTCATGGTGTAAAGAAAAGGTCCAACCTTTTTTTGCTTGTGAACATCTAGTTGTTCTAGCTCCATGTTAAAAAAAAAAAGGCCATTTTCCCCTATTGGATTATCTTGACTATATTTATTTTTATAAGTTAAGAGCTTTTCTCCTGATTGAGTCAGCTGCAGAAAGCACAAGACCAGGCATATTATTTTAGGAGACATTATTTAAATTTTTTATCCATTCTCTTGTTTGTTGCTTGCACTCTACTTTAGCTCCAGGGAGACGTCCCAAACTCTAGCTAGGAACATTATGGTTTGATGTCATTAAAGACTTGAAAACAAAAATGACGTTTTAGAGACTAAGCCTTACCCGGCTTGCTCTGTTGACTACTTTTCTTAATGTGACTATTGCCCATTTCTAGCTTTGGGCCAGAAGCACTGCTAAGGCTCTCCACCAGGCGTTCTCCTCGAACCTGTCTCCTTCCTTCCTGTATCCCTTTACTCTGGGTCTTGATCATTTGCATTTTTTCAGATCTCCTCTAGTAGTTTCTTCTCTAGGCTGCCAATGTACATATAAGTAGATGAAAAGTTCTGGTTTTGGTATAGCCCAGGACATCATGCTTAGATTCTCTTTCTTTCTCACCACTGGCATCCAGTCCATCAGCTCCTTAGCACTGACTATTCTTCCAAAATATATCTTCACACTATCTTCTCTCCATCACCTCTTTTTCATTTTAATCTAGACTATGTTGTATCTCTCCTGAATTTCAGTAATCTGTTTTCTTCTAAAATTATGGAAAGATCATTTTTAAATAAACTAAACCAAGGTGCTGACTATATGAAGTCTCAATAGCTTCTTATCACAGTGAACATGCCATCAAGACCACATGAGCTGCCTCACAGTCTGCAGAGTCCCATCTCCACCTGCCAGTGCTGTTTCACCAGGCCACTGTTATGGTGATTTGTCTTATAGTTCAAGAAAATTCCCAGATTTCTTGGATGTAATTCTTTTCTGTGCATTTTAGACACCTTTCTTATAATCTTGTTTCATTTTTTTTTTTGGACTGCTTTTTATTCATCTCAATTTAAAAGTTTTTTCTGAGGAGACTTCCTATTGAAAGTAACTACCTCTTCTCTGATTATTTTTTATTAATCATCTTTTCATTTATATCACAGGCCACTATATTCTGAATTGAATGAGTTATTTAACTTCTTTTTACCTGTTTTTTCATCCTTCAATTCTGTGTGCTCATTTTCTATTTGACACTCAATAAACAATCAAACAAGAGGGAATACTTTAGTATTGTATTTCTTTCCCTCCTCTTTTATTTCCTTCATCTAGTGGGACATGTCACCCTTTATATATTTTTAATCCATGACTTAGTCTATTATGAGACAAACCCCCAACTTACCCACCATTCAGAGATATTTTCAGATACAGAACTACACTTACATTCTTCTCACTAGTCCGACACTATCCCAGAAACACAGATTTGCTATGCATGGAAGAGTGGTGGTAATAGCTAAATACATTGAGCATTTATTCTGGTCTTTCTTTAATTTAACATTACCAAGGAATAGTGGCCACTATTATTTTCAATTACAAAGAAATAGAAACTTCAAGGCAAGGTTTGATGTTCAAGGTCACTAGCTGGTAAAATGACAGAACCAAGGTCCCTTTTACATAACCATTTTGTTGTTCACTCAGAAGGAGGTGAAGACAGGACACTAATAGGAGCTGTGTCTCCCTTCAGTAGGAGACAGGTCTTCTCTGCACACAAGAGAAAAGAGACTGCAGAAAATGAAATCATACTGAAGATGACTTGATGAGTTTTTTTGTGAGGTAAAAGGTGGTGGAGTCTTGGAGAATGTCTATGGTTATATTAAGTGACAGAAATGAATCTTTTAAAAATAACAAAATTTTTGTCATCATTTTTAGACTTATCTCATTTAAGATTTATATTATTAAATGTATAAAACTTCTTGCTCTCTGAGTCTGACTTTAGATTTTTAGAATTGCTTTAGTTCAACTAGGTTTGTGCATGACAGGCAAGAATACCAAGTAACAGCTAGGTGGTTGGAAGCATTGTGGCAAAGGACTGCCTCAGGTATCTGGATGCAGCCTATGTCCTGCCCTCAGAATTGGTAGAAGAGCCATAATATTGAAACTGACTGCAAGTTGAAGGGAAAGCTCAATTTGTTTCAATGTCTTGTGATATTTCAGTGTATATTTTTACAAAATCATAACTTTAATGAGTGTAGGAGAGCAAAGAACAGTTCCAAGGAAATAACTCTTTTTGCATATAACTTTTGCAAATAACTTTTCCTTCATGCTTTATGTGGTAGATGAATATTACAAGAGCAGCAGGCACCACACGTGTTCTGATTATGTAGTTCCAAAACCAAAATCAAATAGAAAGATATGCTCTTTAAAAACTCTTTCCACCAAAGGGGTTATGGAAAAAATGACAATGTTTCAAAGTCTATGTGCTGTTTGCTAAAGTGGGGGAGGAAGTGGAAAAGTTAATGGAGTGGACCGGCCATAGAGGAGCTTTAAAATCCACCAGGCCGATTGCCATTTGACTCCTAGGGCGTGTGGAGGAAAGACTCCATCTGTCACCATTTGGCAAGACTTGGTCACCAGGGAAGAGAGTGGGCAACTGTCCTCAACTTGGAGGCAGAAGTTGGCAGCTGACCCAAATGTCTGCTTTCTCCTAGGAGAGATAAGCAGTCACTGAGCTGGGTTAGTCTGATGTTGTTCTCATTTGGTGCAGTGTGGAAACTGGGAAAAGAGGAGAAAAGACTCAAGAAAGTGGAAGGAGGAGAATAATAAAAGAAAATGAATAGTAATGGACTCACCCTGTCTATTCAGCTAAACTTGAGACTGATTTGCACGCATTGCTAATTGAATAAATAACAGAATTACCAATTAATTTAAATACCAAAGAGGAGAATGAAAAGTATGTGTGTTCAGATATATCCATATGTTGATGTACATGCATATTGAATTTACTTATTGATGTGTACATCAGGAAAAAAGTATTAGGCAAATTTCCCAACAATTACCTACACTAAGGTAGTTGTTGTTTTAATTAGGTCCAATTTCCAGATGTGGAAACTGAAATTCATGACAAAGTTCAGACCTTGTTTTGTATAATTCCAAAGCATATGCTTTTATCTAGAGTTTATATATTCTCTATTATTAATTGTTTAAAGTTATTAATATCACTAGCTAGATTATGTGTTTCATCATCTTAACTTTTTGCTGCCATTTGCACACTTTATAAACAACAAATGATCATTTTTTTGTGACTGTTAGTATATTGTATAAACTTGTTATAATGTAAATATTTTATAATAAAGTATATTTGAAATTTCATAGGGCACCTAAATAATTTAAAAGTTGTACAGTCTCATGGTTTAGAGGAGATCCAGACACTGAGTAAAGTCTTTAATAATTGTGGTTTATGTAAAATTTCAAGGCCCCATCATGGTTTCTGGATCTCAGTTAAAGTAAGACTCTGAATCTGAACAATGATAGACATTTTGGTAATTCAGTGTCACTTGGAAGAAAATTGAAAGTAAAAGGAAGACAGTGTTGTTCAGTTGTCATATGTGGTTATCTGACAGGAAAAGTAAATAAATAAAACATTACGGAATGTAAGTGGATATTAAAGCATATCAGTGGATTCTAGAGTTGAAAGTGAAAGGAAGACTAAAAGACACATACTAAAGTGTTTGAAAGACTCAAAAATCCAAAGAAACAGTGTTGCACTGGAGTCCAGTTCTCAATCTTTTCCTTTGTCACAAAGACACACACAGCTCAGACCATCTGCAAATCAGACCATCCGCAAATCAGCACAAGGGTGCAGAAAGATAATTACACCATGAGCTTTGCGTGTGCTTTGCCACTCAAGGAAACCCCCAGACTTGAGGGAAGGTAACCTTAAATTAACTGTAATTACAAATGAGCAAATATCTTATAAATGTTATTACTTTAATTATCAACAGATACTACTACTAAGTTACAGATAGCTTCCAACATAGCAGTATAACACCAAAGCTGAAAACTGGTTATTTATCATTTCAAGTCTTTTCTAGTTCTTAAATATCAGAGATTCCTGATAGTTGAGAATTATTGAGATATTGAGAACTATTGAATGGTTGTTCAGTTGGTGGTTTTCTTTTTCAGTATAAAAAGAAGTAGTCTCTTTTAAGGAATCTGTCCAGCTGTAAGTGTATTTTCCCCTAGAGGTTCAGGTGTGTTTGTTTTGATTATTATATATGTAGTCAACATTTTCCAAACATTCATTGGAAAAAATGGAAACCATTTGCTACTTGAAAAATGCTTTTCATTTTGTAAGACCCCAGAGTGCTTCCCTAGTAACATCACAATTCAGACATGCTGGGCATTAAGCTTCAACTCTAAAGAGAGCCCAGCTTGTGTTCCCTAGACTTGTTATTTCCCCCAGACTTGTTATGTTTGATTTCAAATCCCTTGGTCTTTTAATTTATGAATTTTTAGAATTGTTTTTAACCTCAGTAACAATGAATGAATGAATGAATGAGTGGATAACATTTTCTAAATGAGAGTGAAAAATATAATACTATAAGTGAAGATTCAATGCAAAAATAGTCATATTGATTATTGAACACAACTCCATTAATATAGATCAGAGAGAAGGAGGGAGGCAGGTGTGGCGAATGAGGATGAGACGATTAACCAAGTTTCCAGTAAACTCTCTACATAGAGTTAGAGGCAAACCATGTAGTTTCTTGTCCCATGACATTTCTGATGGCCAGGACTCCAGAACAACGTGCAACAAAAGGGACACATGGTTGAGTCATCTCTCAGGTTGATTCAAGGATATTTTCTATAAGTAATGATAAGTAATGATTCTTTTATGGTCCCTGAGTCTTTTAAACATATTTTTTTCTGTATAAATGCCCTTTGGTAAGCCTTTATTTCAGGGAATTCAGTCAATAGAAGGAATTATCCAGGTGCTACAGGATGTCATATGCTAGGCTTCATTAGCCAACCATGCAAATCTAAATATGCCTTCCATTTTCAGAACCCTCCTTGTCCTTAATCTACTTTCAATACTTACAACTATTAATTATAAACAATGCTTAAATATGGATGTGAGCTTAAATCAATATGCCTTTATCTTCAAAGTGGTCGCTATTGTCAAATATGGATAAATTGATTCGAAAGGAAAAGGAGAAAAATACTATAAACTAAGCAAGTACTTTTCATATACCTAGCTGCACACAGTGTAGAAGCAAAAAAAAAAAAAGTGGATGAAATATTTAATGGCACAAATTCAAGACAATTAGAATAGAATTGGCTTCTGAGTAGTAAAGGAAGAGTGTAACATAGGAAAATACTCTGTGCAAAAGAAAGTATGAAGGTGTCCATGAAGGGAGAGTCCCCATCAATCAGACTAGATTGGAAATTGGAATTGGCATATTTCAAGTTCTAGAGGTTAGTCTAATGCCTTCTGGCCCCCCAGCACGATGCTGGGTAATATAGTCTCACATCCCACATGTTTCCCCTGAACACTAAGAGTCCAGGAGACTAAGAAAACAGATGTGTCAGCAAATAAGCACAATTGCATGGGAGAGGCACTTTGAGTGTAACTTAATTAAAATCAAGTCAAGGCTAGTTTTGTGTTTGTTTTCTTCTCCAGCAGTGGTACTGAAGAAGAGGTGTTAAAGAAGAGAGAGTGAAAAGTATTAGCATAGGGACTTCGATTTTTATTGTGTATTTTTCTCAGGTGGGAAATGGAATATAAGCTTAGGTATCACTGGTAAATCCCTCCTTGGTGACACTGTAGTCTGATTTCCAGGAATGAAGAGAATAGGCTGGAAATTTTCTATTTCATTAATAATCATCATTTAAAGACTCATTTTAAAATCGTGATACACCATCTCCTCACTTCTGGGGGAATGGCCAAGTCTCCACGAAGTGTTGTACTCATCACATTGTAGTTCTCTACAAACTCATGCATCTTTTTTCCTCAACTCTCTTCCAAAATCTCACAATAACTAATCCCTGAACTGCTGAAACATTAAATCACAAAAAAAATTATCTTGTGGTTTTTCATGTATTTGGGTGTTATTTTTCTTTTGCAGAATTTTAATTTTTTACATACATTTCACACCCCAATTTCTCAAACAGATAGTGAATTTCTTGGGGTTAGGGCTATATTTTATTTCCCGGTGTATCCCTTGGCAACATGCCTGAATAAAGAGGGCACTCCGATTATTTGATGGGCTTGAAAATGGGACTTTAGGGTCCTTACTAATATGTGACCAAATGATGGCTTGAACCCTGTTACCAATCAGTACAAATGTATTCTGGAAAAACCACTTCTTTCTTTTATTGAAAATTACTACAAGCAGCAGTAGGCAGAACACTTTTTTCCACTTTTAAGGAAATGCTTAGAGCAACATCAGCAAATCTTCTTTAAAATAAAATTAATTTCATTTATTACTTTTCTAATGCCTTAGCAACACTTGAGATTCAGTTATGTTTTAGAAAAATGACAAAATTAAAATATTTTTATAGTATAAAAGTACCACTTAAAAAAATACATTTTAGAGGTAATGTCGAAGGATATTCAAACATCTGTTGAGCAAAAAGAAGCACCAAGCATGAAACAAATGAACAAAAAACCTGCAACATGACATTAAAATAGCCCCAAAGTGAAAATCTATCATTTATATTTAGAGTCTGAATGAGAACATTATTTTTTTTAAATATAATCTTTAGGACAGAACAGTAGGTTAAAATGTGTTGTGAATAAATAATGGTGGGGAGGAGAAAGCAAAATTTATGCTTTTAAAATTTTCTGACTTTAAATGAGAGTAATAAACCAGATATTGTTTGAAAACCAATTAAGCTCTTTAACCTAACAGGTCTATTTTTGTTAATGCCTGAGTTTACTACTGTGTAGTTTTAGTCAATATGTACAAAATACACAGCAATACTGCCCTCTACAGTTCCCCTGTAAAATTGTCATTTCCTTCAAGTGTGTAAATGAGCACCACGGTAGAAGATTGCGTTTGGATGGGCCATCTGTCCTAGCAGTAAGCAACAAGGACCATCTCCCTACCTCTGTGCATGGTGGCCACCTGTAGACATCTCATTCAGCAAAGACTTACATGGTCCTTGTTATTTCTATGAATATGTGATAGTAACAGTTCTTTAAAAATTTTCATTCTAAGATCCAATTAGCAATACATACCTCTTTTCTCGTACATATGTCATAATAGAATTAAGAAAGTGTTTCATTTTCAGGAAGGCCATTGAATAAGTTCAGGAAAAGCATTTAGGATTGAAAAGAATGATGCTGCTTCATAGCCACATCTTTTATTTGAGGTGTAGAAAACATTAGTAGCTTGAGCTCAGTTGTCCCTGAGAATGAAAACTAAAAAATATAAAGAATATATGCTGTAAACTAGTTTCAGGGTTAAATGTATGGGTGTTAATGGGTATCCTTTTAATTGTAGATGCATGTGAGAGACTGTGAGATACTTGTATGGCATTATATACAGAAATTTTGAAAAACAACATGAAAATAAAAACATCTCTAGTCAAAATATGTTATGTCTCCCTAATATGACAAAATGGCAGTGCGGAAGAGTGAAATTAGTTCAAATATGAGACACTATGGTGTGTATAGTTTTGGTAGGTTACCAGATCTCTGTGTGTTAGTTATAAAATTAAGTAGTAGCTTAATAGTAGTATATAAGTACTATGTAAATATTTGCTACTATAATCCTATTTTGAGAGCTAAGTATTTAGAAGAATGTGCTAAGAGCATGTGTAGGTTGTGGGTAGACTGAGGGCTTAACTGTTGCCTTCATTTAGATGTCAGTTACCACTCCAGAATGCAACTCATTAATTTTAACAAAACAGAGGTGGTAATATAATAAGGATTTAGGATTTATTTTCAGAGATTTAAGGAAAAATTGCCACTAAAGCTTAGGATAAATAAAAACACTTCACTTGAAAGTTGGGCAAGCAGTATTTTTGTCTGTTTTTGTCTTCAGGTCCTCCGTTATATCTGATCATTCATCTGTCCCATCAGGCTGTCTGTCTGTCCTTTAGTAGGGTAGGACATGGCCACACATGACTTTAAAGATGATATTACGTCTGTAGTCATGAAGAGATGCTGAATAGCTTATTCTTAGATGCTCTCCAGAATTCTCAGGAAAGGGCTCCATCCCAATGAGGACGAGGTGCTCAGTGGTGGCTAACCAGCTATGGTCATCAGGAGAGAGACTGGAGGAGAAATAGAGCCCTAACATGTCTTTCTGTCATTTCCTAAATATATATGATTAAGGATAGCTTTAATTATTGCTCTAAAAGCAGTCTCCATTTTTCTAAATTTTGTATTCGAGTAGTTGTCTGTAGATATTTGTTTGGAATTAGAAAACATTTCCTGTGCCAATTTTGTCACACAGTAGTATAGTTTTAAGAGGGTCCTACATCATCCCATCCATCCTCCTCCCCAACCCCCGAAATAAAAAAAGCAACCACATTTCACTACATCTCTGAAACCTTTTTTTCTATCTCCTTATTTCATTCTCTTGGATTTTTGTCTTCCTTGTTCTATTGAAGTTTTACTGTGGTTTTCAAAGTGTGGCAGGTGTTTTTTTTTTTTTTTTTTTTTTTTTACGGTATTTAANTTTTTTTTTTTTTTTTTTTTTTTTTCCGGTCTTTCATAACCATTTTTATATTGCTACTCAAAATTAAAAAAAATCCAAATACTCCAGAAAGCATAAACTAAAAATAAATAAATAAATAATTGTTTTACTGAACTACTGGTGTCAATGCATCAATCTTCCTAGCTATATATATATATGCAAATATGTGTATGAAAATGATATATTTACATTTATTTGCAAATAAATGTGATTAGTGTATATACATTTTCTTGAGATATTTTTGGATGTATTTTTGTTTATTTCTTGTTTTTTCATTTGGTAATTTATGTTTCTATATCAGCAAATATAAATTTATTTTTTTTGTTTTAGTAACTGCGTAGTATTTCATTGCTTGAATACAAAAATAATTAAAAATTTTCATTCAGTTCTTATTAGATAGTTTACAATGTGGTTATAATCCAACTGCAGTCTCTTTCCAGCAAACTAGTTGACTCATATATAACATATATACATATATAATATATATATTATATAACATATATAATATACACACATATATTATATATATATGGTTGACAACTAGACATTTCAGGGACTTACAGATTAAAACTTGTAAAAATTGATAATTTTATGTAGCTTAACTTGATAGATATTGTCAAGTTGCTCTTGAAGCTCTCAGCCATAACTTGTTTATTATAAATTTCTAACAGCTTTTGAAACAGAGGAAATATCTTGGGTGCTAAGCTATGCTGGCTAGTAAGAAAACTAAATGGATATTTATCACTGCAAATTCATAGTTTCCTATTAACTAGTCCCACATCTCCATTCAGGAATGTTCCCAAGACACTGCCTTCCCATTACCCTAATATGCCAGGATCCCAGAGTCCAAAGCCAGAGTCCTTTGCTGCTATAGATATTGAAAGGGGAGAAGAGAAAATATGATCCTGGACTTGATGTTGGCTCTAGGATGACATTGGGTAAATCATTTAACCTTTCTAGAAGGGTTCAAATAAATGGATACAGCCATTTATACCTTAAAAATAAGTGAGATCAGAACTCCTTGGTGGTGCAGGGGTTCAGTCTCAGTGTTACCAATGTATTGCACTGGCAGCATAAGTTTTATTGCCCAGCCCCCAAGCCAGGGAGCTGACCCACATCGTGCAGCAAGTTTCTCTCTTGTCTCCTGCTTCTCTGCTCAGCAGTGTATTTCAGTTGATCTGCCTGTTCTACTCCCCATTCTCTCTCTGATGAATCCTCTTATTCCCTGCACCTCTGGCCTACACCCCCATTCTTATATGCATAAATAAATAAAATAAATCTAAAAAATAATAAATGAGATAATTTCCCAAGCACTGCCTGACACAGTGTTTGACCTTGTAGTCTTGCTTAATAAATCTAAAGTGTCTTCTTTTCAATTTTCCTTTCTTACCTTCCTCCTTACCTTTCTTATTCTTTGTCTTGGATTTTCAAATTGTGGGAATATAACAAACAAGAGAGACTCTCTCCAGGTCTCAGAGCTTTGTAATCACCAACCTGCATCTGCCCCAGATATAGAAGCTGAGCTCTTTCAATGACCTGTTGGGCATTCAGTTCTATTGTACAGGTCAGTGGTGTGGGCAGTACCTCCAAAGCCTGTCACAGCAGGGTCTGGATAAGTCCTAATCAAGTCTAGTCTATGTGTGCAGTGACTAAAAGCTCAGTGGAGAAACAAAACCTTGCACTATAATTACACACCACTTATAAAAATCCACTGTGTTCCCACCAGGAAACATCACTTCCCTTTTTCAAAATTTCCTCTATGTGTATCACTACAGAGCAAAACCCATTCTGCATAAAACGTGTCTACATCAATGTCATTATTGTATGTTCAACTGTTGTTATGATTATTTTCTTTGCTAACTAAAGAAACTCAAATAATCTCCCAGACCTGACTTGGCTCTTATTCAACATTCATCAATCAGTGTGTATATTAAGACCCATCCCTTTTTTACAAATGAGAAACGTGAGACTTTGTGCTTACATGTTTTAGAATAGTGGAGGGGCCACTGCAGGCCTAGAAATAGACAGACACGTGTTTTACACTGGACACTGGCATTTAGTATCTTTATGCTCTGAGAAAATTCCTTCATTTCCTGACCTTTGTTTTCTGTAAAATGGAGTTAATAAGTCTATTTAAAAGTGGGGGTTGTGTTTCTCATACGGTATTTTAAAAAACAGATATAATATGCCTGGCACTTTGAATGACAGAAGAAAGTCCTAAATAAACATTAATTTTGCATTATGATTCTTTGTATTGATGTTATACTAGAGATATTTGTCATTAAATACTACTAGAATTTTGGAATTGTAGGTAATTTACTTTTGTTTGTTTGATCTTTTTCATCCTGTAACAAATATTTACTCATTTTTCTCTCTCACCAAATGTTTAAGTACATACAGGTATATCATAGACATATTTGCTCTAAGTTTATGTGAGGCACAAACAAACCAGCTCCTCCTCAAACATACACACATAAAGGTAAATACTTATGATATTTTTGCTTGTATTATTAGCAAAATCATGTGTGATTATCACTTTGAAAAACTTTGCCCTGGGTCATTGTAAAAGCCTTGTGGAAAACAACAACAACAAACACACAGAGGAACTGAGAAATTAAATCAATGTTAACACTTCAATATGACTACAGAATTCAACTGCCAGAATAGAGAAGAGAAGGTAGTGGTAGGAGCAAAGGAGGGAGGGGGTCCTTAGGTAAAGGACTATGGGTGCTTGGATGGTCCGGGTGGGGTGGTGACATGACACCTGAGGAGGTGTGAACCTATTCCTCTAAATCATTAACAGTGTGTAAACCTCTGGTTCCTCAATAAATGGGTGTTGGGGGGGCACTCAAGTGCAGTTAATTTGTAGGGAATCTGTATTGTCAGTAAAAAGGCATACAGATTTTAATAGTATAGATTAAAAAATTCTTTTCAAGAACAGATATAGGAACTGAACACTCAGTTATTTCATGGGAGAAATTTTTGAATGGGTTTAAGAGGTTGAGAAAATTAACAGATAAGGTTTCTTCTGACACCTCTTTGTGAATTGTGTAGAAGAGAAGGAATATCTCTTAAGTCTATTGTTAGCAGAAGGCCTATTTTATAGTGAAGAGTATATTTGTATTATGTGGAGTGGTTCCAATTGTATGAATGTAGTCTTAAAATTGTAAAGTTTTTTCCTCTATTTTTTTTTATCCTGACTTATGTGTATTGTGGGTTTGGAGCCATTAGGCCTTAATTCTGGGAAGAAGAGTGTCTCAAATATGTGCATGTTTGTATGTGTATACGTACACAGGTATATGCATTCTCAGGTAGTAAGGTGTGTGTGTATGTATGTATGTAGTAAAATAGACATTTTATAGGACCTACATTCAAAAGCCTCTTGCACACATCAAACTGTAATAAGACCTATCTTTGCTTCAATAGCTAAGGAAATTTTTTTTAATAACAGGATATCATCCCAACCTTTGTATGATAACATATTTCAGATTATTTACAAGACAACATTCAATAGAACAATTTATGGAATCCACATATAACACTTTCTGCTCTAGCTGTTGGCTTCTTCAAATACTTGTTTGTTAAATTGGTTTTGAAAAGAAGAATGTCCCTTTATCAGGCTTATTTTTAAACCAGCAATCATTCTTCTTAATGAGCAATAGTTTTCCTAGAAATGTGCTTACTTAGCAATGTCTTTCACTTAATTTTAACTTTGAAATTATTAACTTCCATTGACTGTATGCAGCAGATTTTTACCATGTTTATCCTTATTAGAATACCTTCAGTGATATTTAGGTTCTCATCATATTCCCTAGAAAGATCTGATTGAAGTAGTCTTCAAGGAGAGAGAGAGAGGATATTTTTAAGTTCCACTTAAAAGTCTGTGAATGCGTAAAGAATTTAATGTTTCATACTTGGGTGGACTCTTGAAGATTTATAAAGATAAGGCAGAGCGAATGGTAAGAAGCTTTGAAGTCAGTTAAATGTTGAAAGCAGTCAGAGATACTGGAAAAGGCACTGAACTAAACCAGAAGCCCTGAATGTAGTCCTGACTCAGACATTTGTAAATCATGAGGCACTGAGCAAGCCACTTCATCTGTCGGTTCCTCTTTTTATATGTCGGAAAATTACTGTGACTGTTCCTGCCCTGTCTACTTCTCAGGGTTCTTCCGATAACTGACTGAATGATGTGTTTGAAGAAGTGTCATAGTTATAAAGTGCTTTAAAGTTATAAAGGTGTCAGGTGCTGGCATCATTTGTTTCTATTGGGAGTTTTGTAAGCCTTTTGGGGAGAAAGACTGTGTGGGTTAGAACACTGTGTAAGATCCATACAAATGAGTAAAGGAATGCATTGTGTAATTCTGGGTAAACAATGGGAGGTAATTCTCCCACTATAATTTTCTGTATACTTGTTTATTTTGCATTTTTTCTTAGAATCATAAAATACATTTAAACCAGATCAGCATATTTATAAGGAAAGTTCTCCCATGACAAGAAAATTAATTTGCTTGCATAAGTCTTTAAACTTAGTAGGCAAAAGTTTGTTGTGGAAAAGTCTGCTCCTTCTGGTAGTGCAGTGTGTTTCTAAGTGTATTTGATGTCAGACATCAACTTATAGACACGTCAAAGCTTGCATGGTACTGAGTGTTACAACACAAGACATAACACCAACACAATGATTTCACAATCATGAATTCTTCAAGGATAGAATAGCACATTTCCTCCTTATTTTTGTTCAGTAATAAACATAACTCCATGTGTTACCACTGCTTCAGTTATTGATCTATGAAGGGGAAACTCAATGCTCTAGAAAACTCTCTTTTATATCAGTTATGACTGGCAATACTGAGTTCAATATTGCTCATATTCCCTACTAGCAAAAAATAAGACACTAGGAAATACTACCTTTGAGATAACAGTAGTCAATAGATGATACAGTATATCCACTCCACTCAATTTTTTAATAAACTAAAAGTCAAACACACACACCATAACTATAAATATTTAAGTTATTCTATACATTTAATTAAAAAGACACATTTTTAGGAATTAGTCATCATGGTTCTTACCTAACATACCTTCTAAGCATTAGAGCTTTGACATTTTATATCTGACTTTACAATGATAAAATTCAAAATTCATATATTTTTCATTATAAAATAATGTTAGCCTATTCGTTAAGTGATATTCATTTATAATTATTGGGAAATAAATAGGCTAATTCTTCATTTTCAAAATTTATGCAAATAATTTTCACATTAAAAGAAGAGACTTAAGTAAATATTTCTAAGTATTGAACAAATTATTTTGTTGGTATTTTTCCTCTTTTGAATGATCTGAAAGTTTTCAGTGACCCAAATAACTTTTGAGTTATTATAGTCTTCATACTGTTTAGGGAGGAAGGAATAGTTTCATAAACCACACCTAAGACAGTACCCAGCCTTTTGCCAACTTTTGTTCCTTTGTTTGCGTCCTGTGATGTAGCATTAGTTGCAACTGTTGGTTATGCTTTGCTGACCTCCAGACCTTGTGACCGGTTACTGAATGGCTGCATACCTTTGCTTGAGCATGGCAGTGAGTGACTGAACTTATTCTATAGCAATGAAGCAGAAATTAATAGGGTCATACCAGTGCCCTGTGTAATCTTTATTCCAAAGTCATTTTGGTTTTCTTGTTTTCATGCTTTTCAACCAGAATAACACAGTTGTGTGGAGGTTATTGGAATTCTGCTTTTCTATGGAAGTCAGATGACCTAAGATGAATTATAGCACATTTGAGTTGGCCTGGCTCTCTTTGCCAGGCAACTTTCCTACTGAAATTGGGGGATATTCCAGACACACACTAGAGGGCAGCAAGGGGCCAGTGGAACTAATTCTTTTAAGAACTTGCTGAACTGTTATGTGTCCTTTAAAAAAAAAAAAACTAACAGTTCAAAATGTTATTCATTCTGTTCAAAATCCTGTGGCATCGGTAATCGATTCATGTGCGTGTGCTTGCTTACCAAAACTTGAATGAACAACAAATATAACCTGGTTATTATAATGAGACAAGTCTGTCAATCCAAGGCATTCATCAGCTACACTTCCTGGAGATAGCTGGGTGTTTAGGAAAAACCAGGCCTGAAAAGGTCTGTCTTGTGTCTGTGCTGTCATCAAGCTACAGCTGAGTGGACGTTGAGGCCTAATAGTCAATAGTGAGGAATAAATGACTAGGCCTCGCTAAGAAGCTGGGCGTGACCCAGAGACAAGGGGTGCCATAGGGGGAGATCTAGGCCTCAACTCTGTCCAGCTTGTGTGTTCTCAGGAAAGAAAATCTCTTACACAGTCTTCCAGTACAGCCCTGGGATGAAATTTAGACAAAGGTTATAAGCATCTTGTTTTACAGATTTATGCTGATGAGGTAGTGTCACTTCTCAGTGCCTGAGGCAGTTGAGAGAACAGACAGTGAGCAGGTTGACAAAGGGAATGACTATAAGAAATATCCTTCAGAGGAACTGTATTGTGTAAAGTGACAAGAACACTGGAGAGTTGGAATGATTTGAGTAGTTATACACTACCACAGTAAGAATGGCAGAGACCAGTCTGTGGAATGAAGGACATTAAGGCCCATGAAGGAAAGTTATGTCTGAGTGCTTTAGAACCCACTTAAGGAAAGAAGACTAAGATTCAGAAGTTGCTATAAATTTGTTAATGAGATTTGACTATAAAATTTACTATTGTTATCCTTATTGTTATATCATATTCCTTTGACTATAAACCACAGAATGGAATGAACTGTACAATTAACAAAAAACATTGCACTTTATCCCAAATTTCACCCTCAGATGTTGAAAGAGGATAACTGTAACATGCCATGATAGAATTTTGTTTTTAACCAAAATATTTCTAAATATTTATCCCAATCTCAGATTTTTCTATCTGTACCATCCGGAACTCTATGCATTAGAATCAAAGGGTGAGATTATGCACTGATAACTTTACAAGGAAAAATTTAATAAGGATTATAAAAGAAAGATACAATCAAATGTTAAGGGAACAAAAGAGAGATTACTTTTTGCCAGAACAATCAGAGAAGATTTTATGGGAAAAAGAACACTTGAACAGGTCACCAGTTCCCAAAATATAGATAGGGTTTTTACAAGCAAAGTAGTATGAATAACATTCTAACAAAAAGGGGACAGAATAATTAATCAATAACTGTTTGAGTAATCAGGAGAGATTAATGGTTGTAATACTGGCATAATGGTTTATCCCAACTTATAAAGGCTTTCTGCAGAGTGTTAAGAAGTTTGAAGTCTGTTCTGTGACCACTTTGACCGGTGTCTGACAAAGCTAGGTGATCAGAATTGCACCTGAGGACAGGAGCTCTGTCCTCTGTGCAGGTTTGGGGTGGAGAATGAAGGCAAAATGTCGGGTTTGAGGAAACAGAAGTAGCTGTGTGAATGAATAGAAAGGGCTTCATGACATATTAAAGAGGAGAGATGTTGGTTCTTAATTTGAAATCTTCAAACATGTTTTATCATTTATTGGAATGAGGGAGACATTTTGTCTCTAAAAGTCACCTTTTGCAAGCATGTATCATTTGGTATGTGGCCAAATGCCAATGCAATTCTTCTCAAGGTTCAGCAATTCATTTAGAGATGGAGGCAATGAAGAGGTAAAGAGGAAGAAACTATATTTTATTAACAGAGTTCCAAAGTGTTGCAGATAGCTGGAGACTTGAGGCTTTTCTTAACAAAATGCAAAGAATCTTTTTCTTCCTTATTTCTTCAAGTTTGGATTTACTGAATCATATGTTAGCATGTTTAATTCACTTTATTTGTTAAATTAAATATTACAAGGTTATTTCAATGAGGAGACATTGGATTTTAAGGCCAGCAAGTAATTAACACAAATAATAATTTGCTGTCATATAAACTGATTAATCAGAGATCTGTGCAGCACTGTATCAAAATTTTGAAAATATTTTGTGACTGACCAAAGAGTGAACTTGGCTTTTATATAATTATTATTTGTAAATGTTTCAACCACTGAAGATGTCCCTTTTTCATTGCAATGGAATTTTACATGCAGATCTAAGGAAATTAGAATTTTCTATCTGATTTTTTTTTAATTGTGGCATTAAGGGTCCCATATGGCAATAGAAATGACATTTTCTGCCTGCTATTTGAATAATCTGTTTCCAAGCAGGAAAAGCAAGGATTGGGACCCAAAAGTCTGTGACACTTACCTCTGGAGCAAGATTTGAAGCCAATTAAATCATTGCCATATGATGTTGTTTAGACAATAGCTGTTTTTGTAATGAGATACAGGAAAACAGAAGGCCCTTGAGCCAAGAAGGACAGAACTTGGAAGAGTTCAAGGCCCATCACATTAGTGAGTCTTATAAATTGTGCTCAGAAGAGATCTGACTTGCTCCAAGTAGTTCACAAATTAAACAGTCCAACTGGGTCTTAGATACATTTTATGCTTTCCAATTTTAACAGATGTGTATCTGTTAAGTACCACTTTGAAAATTATTTCTAAGGTCTCTGCCTCTGCTTATGTTCAATCATAGATCAGTAATGCTATAGTTTATCAATAATTTAAAACAGAAGTATGGAAAACAACAATAATGAGACCTCTGTAGGCATTGCACTGTCAACAGGAAAAATGAAGACATGGTAATGAGGAAAATATCAGTCTGATTACTTCAGAAAGGATAAGCTTTTCATCTGTTGTGGTGGTGCAGAACTTGCAATTACCTCCCCAAATATTGTTTCAGATCATAAACAGCTTGGAGACAGTTGGAAGTCTCCCTGATTTTATGCTCTCTTGTTATTCCATGCTTTCTCAAAGTTAAAGAAGTATGTACAGTCAACGTTTGTTTTTCTAAGTCTATAATGATTTCTTTTACAATGTGATGACACCTTTGTGGAGTGGAGAATGTTCTCCTCGCCAATGTTGTTTCTTACCAGAGCTTCTCAAAAATTACTTATGTCCATACTGATTTATTGCACTGGGACCACTGGATTTTTATTGGCCTTTTGTTTGTATGAATGAATTCTCTTGTTTGTTCTTTTAAACTCTAAGTTATAGTCAAGAGAAGGTTAAAAACTAAAACTAAGCGAAAGTAAAGGAAAGCGAAGGAAAATTATATCTGGAAACCTGAGTGGACTGAGAGAGCCTGATTTCAAAAGAAGAGAAAATAATGAAGTCCCAATTCTTGGGTCAAAGGAATCAAGAAGGCTCTATCTACTCACACCTGAGACTGGTTATGATCACAAAAGCAGGGAAATAAATGCTGGAGAGGATGTGGAGAAACAGGAACCCTCACACAGTGTTGTTTGGAATGTTTGTTGATGTAACCGTTATGGGAAAATGAAAATTCCTCAAAAAGTTAAGAATAGAACTATCATATGATGCAGCTACTCTATGTCTGGATATTTTTTTGAAGAATATGCAGACACTTGATTAGAAGATAACTTTATCCCCATATTCCTCACATTATTCACAATAACTAGGAATAGAGAACAACCTAAATGCCCACCAGTGAATGACTGGATTGAGAAGAGGTGAGTGTATACACAGTGGCGAGGAAGCTGCAATCCAGTCATTTCCACCAATATAAAAGGAACTAGACGGTATTATGCTAAGCAAAATAAGTCAGTTGGAATAAAACAAACACCATATGGTTTCACTAACATGAGGAAGATAAAGAAACAACAACAAAAAAGTAAAACAGACTCAGATTATAAAACAAAATAGTGGTTACCAGAAGGGGGTGGGGAGGAAGTAGGTAAGTTGGATAAAAGGGATCAACTAAGTGGTGAAAAATGGAAACCGGAATGGAATTCTGGTGTGAAAATAATATAGAATATGTTGATGTAAATGTATTAGCCTGTATACCTGAAACCTATAAAATGTTATAAACTATTGTCTCTTAAAAAAAGGTGACACATGTATGAGAAGGGGGTGGGATTTCCAATTAATTTTAAAAAATGCCTAAAATACATTTATGAACTCTTGTGAGATGTAAAGATGGTAAGCGTTTCAGAAGTAGAGACTTCTTCAAGGGCTAGGCATTAGTACAATCTCTTCTACCTTGGTATTGCAGAGGTTTTAGCCTCTGGACAGTGGCTCTTCTTTTTGGAGAGAGAACATAACTTTCAGTGAATGAAAAAGTAGATTTAAGGTATTTGTACAGAGAGGAAAAACTGAGTCCATAGTAACGGCTGTATTATGATCAACAGTGCAATTTTGTTTCTTCCCCAAAGTTCCTGTTTATGTCTCACAGCCTTTATATTGTCTTTTCAAGAACTGAGCCAGTTGGCCAGTGGCCATGGTAAAATTGCATTGCCAGGGAGTATAAATACATCCCATCAGTGGACACATTTTCAGTATTCTGCTTAAGCTCACTTTTCCATTTAAAGGACCATATGACTATGGGTAGTTAGAGAACACTATTTAAGATAATTTGCTCTAAATAATGTCCAAATATTAAGCTATAGTATAGAACAGTTATCAATATTATTAAAAAATAAAATCTATTTTTATTTTAAAAAACTATACATGCAATTACATTATTCATTAAATTTGACTCTTTAAGCATTTGTCTCATGCCTATATTTTATTTACAACATGTTTAAAATTTAAAGCTATAATAGCTTAAGTCTTCTTTTATATGACTGATTTTCCTGCTAATAGAAAATATCTTTAACATCATCACTTTAGAATCTTGCACAAATGACATCAGCATTTTGAATATATATCCACCCCAAGATTCTGATATTTTTATAGTTGCAGGAAGTCAATATTGCAAGTGGAGTGATTTGTAGTTATTTGACTCGAAAAAGCACACAGTGTAGTATTCATTTGTGATAAATCATTAACATTATGCTATGATGGTCAGGCCATTATTTTCTTATATTAGGAAAAACACCTGAATGCAGCAAACCAGAATTATAGCCCATGTAATGGTATTTGCAGCAATGATTAACTAGGGTGCCTAGGGCACTTACATAAACAGCTGTTTCTTGTATTTTCCAGGTGATAAAACCCATTAGTTTGCAACTTACAGAAAAGCCATTCGATTCACCCCAGTGCCACTGGAATAACTGAGGCCCCTTAGGCAGGTTATACCTTAAAACAGTAAGAGGCAAGGAACACAGAAGAGCCTCAGAATACTGTCATCCAATAAGACCATAGAGGACCCCAAGTCTTTAAGTGGCAAGGGGAGGAGTTCAGAGCTTAATCATTTATTTCTTGGCTTGGTCATCTGTTGGTTCATCCTTTTTAATTTTAAAGAGAGAGCTTATTAAATACTACTTTATCCTCCTGAAGTGTTACTGCTGATGGTTTGAGAGTCATTAAATTTTCAGATCTATGTTATACGTTAAAAAGAAGCATCTAAGTTACCACAGATTTAGGCTCTCTTACCAGTCATAAGAAAGCTGAAGTCTTCCACACTAAAAGCCTTTACCAAATGCAAATGCAGTTATCAGCAGGATTGATATTTAAGCTAACAAGATGTAGAACCTGAAAGTCAGCATGGTCAGCAGTTCATATTTTCCATATCAGAGTACATATCACACCTTATTTTTAGTGTTCATTTTCTCTTTCTTCTAATAAATTCATCCATTTGCAAATCTATTTTATCTCTGGCATATAGATGAATCAACATATATAAGTTAACATATGTGTGTATGTGTGTTTGAATATATTCACAAAGAGTTCACTGACAACACTAACAGTTTCTTGAAAATTTTATTGTTTTTAACCACCAAAAGTATGTAAGATAATTTTTCTCCATGTTTCCTTTAGTTTGTATCTCCTTACTTTATTTTAAATGCATTGTCATTAAGGGATATGCTGGAGAGATGCACTTTTCTGTTATGAAAGTGGGAGGACTCTTCCATGCCAACATTTTATTATTGTTTTCCTCTTCAATAATCAATGCATTAAAAGGTAGGAGAGTTTATGTAGGGACACTAAAAAATTAGTAAAGTGAGTTCTGTAGCAGTAATAATGCAATGGAGTCATTGAGATTTGATTAGTGCCCTTTTCATTCTGTATAGCGATAACCTCTATTGATATCATTAACCAGATGAAACACTGGTTTGATGCAGCTCTTCTAACCAACAGGTCCTGGTATTGATTGAGAAGCAAGATCTGAGATTTTGTTAGTGTTGAGCTGTTTACAGAAATAAGAAGTACATTCCTCTCCTTTCTTCCAGCCCCCAAAGTAATTGTTTTTTACCTGCTGCTAAAAGAGAGGAGAGAACAAGGACATTTTCTTACTTTTGTTCTATTTCTATGAACAGAAAGCTATTAAAGTGAGAGAGCACTTTCTGAATGCTCACAGGATGGAGCAATTTATATTTTATATTAGCAATTTTGGAAGGGTATGAGTACATTCTTTTTTAGTTATTCCCAAGGATCTTTCATTATAAAGTCCCTCATTAGTATTTTTAATTTTGAAAGTTTGTGCTACTTAAACATTTTTTAATATTTTAAAAATAAGATATATTTAATTATTGCCCTGAGGAGGCATATGTTATCTTAAGAAAGATCTAGAGATTTTTTACCTGTTGGCACAGATAACTGATTATTTTTGAAAGGTTTAATCTGTATCTGCCTCCATACTATAGAAATGAAGTATCTGTTTTGTCTTTTGATGAGTGACAGCATAGTAATGAAACTTTACATTTTAATTCCCAAACTACCATTTAAGTGAAGTCAACTCTAAAATTGAAAACACTAAACATTTATAAAAAGGGAATTAGTGCAAAGTAACTATTGCTTAAAATTGTGCCTTTTGACTTACTTTGGTGAGAATGATTTGAGAATCCTTCCATTTATGATAAATGAATAGTTAGCGTAGTGAGTAGAATATTAGAACACACTTGTGAAGTGTGAATTATGAATTTTTATTTTGATTAATTCATGGACAAGGTTCAGATCACATAAGTGTTCTCTAAATAATTAAGGCTTAGCAAATCAGTTCCAGAAAAAAAATGGGTTTAAGGATTTGCTGGGGTACATGCCTAAAGAGATTGTTTGGAAGAAGCTGAAATTTTTTTAAGATTAAAAAGTACTTTCATATTCCTTTAGGTTTCCAAGCACAATGGTAGTTTAAATAAAGAGCTGTGGGGATCTACAATTTTTTATCAATAATATTGTCACATATTAAGAAAATATATTTAAGTAAAAAAAATACTATGTATATGCAGTTTCAGATGAATGAAATTAGCAAACTGACTGGAAGATAATGGGGTTAGGTAACAAGACTGAGTATGATTGTTTATCAAGAAACTGAAATCAAGCTGTCTAATTCTGGTTTTCAAAGAAAAAAAAACAACCTTTTCAGATGGAAAATACATTGCTTTTAATTAGGGTTGATGACTCTCTTTTAAAACATGAAACCCTCACATACTACATAGTCTTTTCTTAATGAATAGAGGAGGGGAGATCAGTAGTAAATTCACCTTCAATAGTAGAGTCATTGCATTTTTTCTGTTTGTTTGTATGCATGAATTTATTTCCACTAACATGAATTATAAATTACTGTTTGTGCAAACATTAAAGATACCGATCTGCTGTGAATCACTAAGGAGTTATATTTCTTGTACTTTGCAATCTGTTTTCACCTAAAACAACATCCACAATAGTATTGGAATATCAAAATACATAAAGCCCTAGAGTGAAAATTCATCAAAGTAATATCCCTATTTCCTAATCCTAAGTATTGTGAATCACCAGCTTTTCATATGTAAAAAAAGGAAGTGAAGAAGGAACGTTTGGACTGGGAATAATGGAAGTAAGTAGAGCCCAAAGGGAAGGGTAGGGTAAGTACAGAAGAAGGGAATAATAAAAGTAGTAAAATATTAGAAGATTCGGACAGGTATTGCACTTGCATAAAGGTCAGTTTAATACACAGAAAAACTCTTTCCTCCATCACTGCAATACCTCTAGGTCCTTAAAACTGAAGGATTCTTTTCAAAGCAGTGGTGTGAAGATGCCTGTTGCTCCAAGTATCATCACCCTCTAGTCAGCAGTATTACCTAGAAACTTGCTAGAAAACAAACCCTCAGGCCTATCCCCATCCCGGAGGCCAGATCAGAATCTGTATTTGTAAGTAGTTCCCCTGATAAATAAAAGCTTATTCTATTATCAGACTAGGAAGCACAGCCATAGGTGACCCATGTCTGTTGGCAGAAGATATCATCTTTCCTGCATGACCTCAGATGGCAAACAAAGAAACAGCTTGTGAAAAATAGGAGATGAATCTTCCAGGATGACATACACAATTCCCATTTCTGTACACTGCTTTCCACTATATAGGAAGTCACTATGGTTATTCTTTAGCTCTAACCTGAGAAGAGGAAACTATGTTTGGCTGATCTGCCTTCATCTAAGAGCAAAGCCAAACAAACTTTTTTACAATTTTAATGTTTAACAAATATTTTAAAAATCATGTTTGTCCTTACTAGCTCAGTACTTCAGGTAATAATCTTTTTAATGCTTTGTTTTTGAAGCCTTTGTATCTATCTCCAAGTTATACTGCTTCTAGCTGGCTATCGGACATGTTTTTGAGAATTTTTATGTGTGTTTTATATATATATATAATATGATAATGATATGAGCATGTATATGTATGCAGACACACACGCTGTTAGATGTATTAATACTGTAATGACCCTGACTGAGAGGTGGGAGCAACTGAGAGTGACCAAAGTTATCCATTAAAGAACAACTGCTTTTTTTTTTTATGAAGACACTTATCAGTGAATACACTAAAGGTGAAGATGGATAAAAACCTGACTGTTGAGAGGTCAAACATGAATTAAAATGAATAGATAGTTTTAGTAATAAACCTCCAGGAAGTAGGGTAGGTCTAGGAACAGTATAAGGACACTCTGAGATACTTTGGCCTCTTGGCCCAGGGGTCTCTGAAGTCTTCTCCAGCTCTTGGCAAAAACATGGGAGATTTTCACTCTGATAAGAGGCCCCAAGAGACTCTGAATCCAACTAACCATTGCTTGCTCAAGGTGGTCTCTAAGACTTGCCTTGATGGTTTTTATCTTTCATTCTTTTACTGACAACTTAATTGTCTGCTTATGTTGTTATACTGTTACACTGCTACACTATACTCCCACAATAAAATCATATCACCGTCATATGTGTTACCTTGAGTCATAGATAAAATCACTCCAGCAAGAATCAGCACTCTTGAGATCTGAACCTCGTGTCACAC
Source organism: Galemys pyrenaicus (assembly GCA_019455555.1). Classification (NCBI taxonomy): domain Eukaryota; kingdom Metazoa; phylum Chordata; class Mammalia; order Eulipotyphla; family Talpidae; genus Galemys; species Galemys pyrenaicus. The sequence goes on from JAGFMF010012298.1 coordinate 1,992,179, forward strand.
ACACAAACACACATACACCCTGCATTTGTTTCATCACAATTGTAGGAAAGTAAAGGAAAATTTCCTCCACTCTTCTAGGTCTTCTTGGTCTGGTGAAGCCACAAATTAACAGCAGACATATATAAAGAGAAAAATAACACATTTAATTACATAGGTATGAAAGCTTTATATCATTAAATTCTAAAGTAAATGGACAGATTAAAGTTTACAGCCTGAACTAAGGAATAAGATAGAGACCTAGGGCATTAAATAGAAAGGAAGGGGTCTCATCTGATGAGGAGGGGATGATTCTATATTTCCTTTATAAAAAGGTTATTTCTAGAGATAACTATAACTCTGGGGAATCTTCATTCTTTAAGGTAATACTAACTATATCTCTTGAGATTCCCTATGGGTTTGCTTGTCCTTAGCTCTACAGGTCAAGCTGGAATGAGTTTGTAAAAGTCAACTCTGGACATATTGGAAAAAGTTTATCTGGACATTTCTGGGTAGGCCTGTTCTTTAAATGTTTTATATGTCTTAAGACTACAGCAGAGTTGATGGTACACGTGTGGAAGAGGAGAAGGCTTGCTATCTATGCCAAAAGCACTGAACATTTGACAGGCCATTTCAACAGCAAAACTTTAACCTGTACACTCAGGAAGAAAGAAGAAATATACATCTGTTTTTCTATACACACATTGCCACAGAGGAATAAATTATTATAGGAGGAAGAAAAAAGTTTTCAAATTTCATTGTTACGTATTAGTCAAGGCAATAGGAAATATTTTCCAGCTGCTATTAATGAATGTCAAAAATAATTACAAAAAAAAAAGGCTCTTCCCAAGTCATGATATTCTGAGTTGGAGTTGAACTTTGTTATCCTTGTTTTTGTCTGCCCAGTGACCCTCTGATATGTGAACTAGAGGATACAGAAAGTGTTTGTATATCTAATGCTACAGTGCTTACATTATTAACTTTTGTTTATACTTTGGCCCTTGGAAATAACTGTTGAGGAAAGAAATTCCTCTAAACTTGAAAATCTTGAGACATTCTGAGGGTGCAACCAAGGAAATGTATCAACCCCCAAGGAATTGTCTTTACTCTGAAAGAAATGTAAATAGTGTTTTTACAATGAGGAAAGGGTGTCAGAGATTCACCCTGACAGCCTCAGAGAAAAAGATCTGTTTCGATAGGACTGCAGTGTTAACCATGAGCAAAGTGAAATGACTTGGCATTTTATTTTTCGAACATACTATAGTGAAATAATAATGAAACATGGAATAATTAAAAATGAAAAATGATATATGAGAACAAATGAGAAAAAGACACTACTACACATGGAAAGCAATCTAATATTAGATAAAATCAAGGGAGAAATCTTAACTCCTGCACAACTACCCATTGCTCTGCAAAATAATGCTTCATAAAGAAACCACAATGCTTCCATAATTAATGAGCTCAAAAGTGGAGTGATAAAAGAATAGGAAAAAATACTTCTGATTTAACAAGGCAAATTGAAAAACTTAAAAAGTTTTATAAATCTAATAAATTAGAATAATGAAAGTCAGCACTGAAGATAGATAGATCACTGGCATGAAGGAAAGAAATATTTGAAATAAGCATGGTTAGAACTGAAAAGAGATACAGAAATTATAATAACTGGAGAAAAGATGGTAGACAAGATACAGAAATTAGAATAAGTGGAGAAAAGATGGTATCCCTAAAGTGTAAAAACCAGCAAATGGATTAAGGGAGAAAGACTGAAGACATAATGAAAGACAAAATCTAAGGAGTACCAGAATCTTCAGATTAATGGGCACAGCAAACTGATATAAAACATAAGATATCTGTGCATATCCTTATTATTTAGAATCAAAAGAAAAAAAGGAAAAATTTTGCTGGCATGCATATGATAGATACAGATGAGTTCTATAAAATAGGAAAGGAACAAAACAAAACAGACTTACCTCAGACTTCACAGCAATTTTGAGTGTCAGAAGACAAGAGTAGAAGTTCTGAGGATAATTAAATTATACCTATGAAAATGTGTGTAGGCAAATAGCAGTAGTAAAATATTTTCAACTTTATGATACTTATACCCTATTGGAAAAAATTGCTCAAATGTGAACTTTATGAAACTAAAAATGAGTCAAAATCAGAACTACTCAAAAATGGGAATGAGTGATAAAACTCTTACAGTGACATTGAATTAATTCAATTACAGGACTAAGATTAAACAACTGGGAAATAAGATTATAAACAGAAAAAACATTTAACATCATTGTTCTTTCTTAGTATTTGTAAATATTTATATATATTAAAAATGTAGAAGATGGGTCAAGAAATGAGAAGGTACTGATAATTCCCTGTATATTTTAAACATGAGAATCTAATCACATAATCAAAAATCAAAGCATGTGATTTTAAAAAAAAGATACACTATATGTAATTTATTTTTAATTGTTCCTAGATCTCTCTGCCTGATAAGAGTAGGGAAACAATGGTTTGAGTATTCAGTTCTTGGTTTCTAAATGTCATTCTCCTTGAAATAAGTCAAGGTGAGAGGATTGATTTAAAAGTCTAGAAGAAGGAAAGTGTAGCTAAGCCTGAAAATTCTTGTTGTACCAGAAATAAGGAAGTGTTCAAAGAATGATAATGATATAACAAAAGGACATAAGAGTTAGAATGAATAGGTTCTCCCTACCCAAATCTGAAATGATTTGAACAATACAGTACCTAATAAAATCACTGGTTAAAATCACTTGCATAACATAAAAATCCATGAATTTTATATTAATCTGAATAAATAAATAAATTGGTGGAATGGTAAATATTTTCCTTAAAATAGAATACCTAATAAATATAGAAGAAATGAAGGTGTTAGAAAATCTTAGTGGATGCTAAGGTTACCGAGAGAGATTTTGATAAGAAAATGGATCAAAGATAATTTCATCAGTATCAGGGCAATCTAACCTCATGTGCTTCTTGATATAATGCAAGGAAAAGGACACAACATCATTTCTTTGGTTCATTTGATAAATATACATAACTTGAACTTAATCATCAGGAAGTATTAGACAAATACAAACTGAGAGGCAATCTATGACATTATTTGCTTGTACATTTAAAAAATTTCAACACAAGAAAAACCAAGAAATGTTGAAGAAATGTTCCAGGTTAAAGGAGACTAAAGAAAAGTGACAAATACAATATGTGAGTATGGACTGGATTCTAAAGTGGAAAAATAGCTCTAAAGGAATAATTTACAAATGTGAATATAGACTAAATTAAATGCTGTAGCAATGTTAAATTTCACAGTTTTGAAAACTACTGAAATTATGTAAGAGAATATCATTACTCTTAAAAAATGCATGCAGCACTGAGAAAGGTCTACAGTGTCTCTAATTTGCTCTCAGAGGTTCAGAAAAAAAGTATATACTTAGATTGGTAGATGGGAATTGGTAAATATGAGTGTAAGATATATGGATTTTATTTGTAGTGTTATTTTTTTAATAATTAAATTTATTTTCTTATGTCATTCATTTCCGTACAATATTTGATTTCTCCCTGCAGGTTTAGTCCCGGTAATTCTCCCAACCCCATAGCACCCTCAGTTTATCACCACAGTCCCTTGTGCTCTTCCAGCCCCTTTTTGGACTCCTCTCTCCCTCTCCATTAGTACTTATAGTATGCTTATTACAATCTTTCTATCCATTTGAAATTGTGCATCTATGCCCTTCCACTTTTGCACAATTACTTCTGGTACCACCTCTATGCCAGAGTTAGCAGGTGTCTGGAGGCTTTTTACTGAACAACCACTCAGATGTATGTGAGCTTCATTCACTGTACACACACTGCAGTTGTGTGTCCCAGTTCTCAATGTTAGTTCAACCTTTCTAATGCTACTTATTCTTCTGACAATCTCTCTGTTCTTCTATATTTAAGTTAAATTTAAATTTAAATATCATCTCCTTGTCAAATTGAGGTTGAAGAATACTCCAACATTCCATCAAAAAATACTAATGCTACCTCTCCCAATGACTGAACTATATATTCTCTCATATAAGATACTGCTAACATAGATGATGACAGATTCTCTGAATAGTTTAAAGGAAAAAAATCAGAGTTGAAGTTCAGTGCAAGACCAAGGAACTGTCAAATGTATGATAGTATGAAAACATAAAGAATATACAGAATAAAATTTCTAAGAAAAATAAAATCAGATTCTAGATTGGTATAATTGTCTTACTATTTCAGTAATAACTGCTGGCTAAAGACTCTCCTATGGGAGTTTTTGTCCTATGGGAGCTTGTTTTAATTTTTTAAGAAAGACTGAGAGCTAGGCATTAGCATCTCAAACTCAGATATAAATTCAACAAGGATGCTGGTGTTAATAGATAAAACTACATGTTAAAATGATGAAGGAATACTATAGAGCCATATTTATTATGGAGAGGATCTATTCAAGTCACACTTTTGTCATTGCGCAGTAGTCATATAGTGATGATGAAAATACTATATTCAAGTTTGAAAGCAGACAAATCCTTACACAAAGACAATGATTAAGAGACATTCAAAGAAGCAGTTCTTGAGCACTTGAATAAAAGGGGCATGGATGAATCCAAAAGTTAATCCACCAGTGGTTATTTCCTGGTTACCTTTTCCCATATTGATGAGATTAGGGTCTTTGGTGTGATTCACCTATTCATTCAACACAGAAAACATGTAACAGGTACTCATTTTGCTAATAATCTTGAAGAACTAATGTTAAGATATCATTGCACTTATTTTTCTTACCCACTTGAAAATTTGTACTGATAAATCCAAAGGTTTGAAGATAGAGGAGAGATTTTGTGATGGGAAAAGAAGACATTTATCATTGCGCTTGTTTACTTTTCTCCAAAAATCAACAAATTCAGTAACTATTATAAAAAATGAGAATAAGAGAACAATGGTTTAAGAAATATATTTGTGGATTTCTTATATATGTGCAGGTGTGCACATATGATAGATAAATAGATAAATGATAAATAGATATTCATAGATGATAGATATCTGGATGGATGATGTGTAACACACTGGCAAATATGTTTAATCCTCAAGAATAGTACTGAAGAGAGTTGAGAGGATAAGGATGTTAAATTTTACATTATGTACTTTTTTATTGTTTATATTTTTCTAAGGAACTATGTTACTTCTGTATACAAAAACAACTAAAATGCTGTGACAAAATTGTCAGTTTTTTTCTGACATTTCAGTTGCATTAAAACTTACAGTCCAATAACACAGGCCTGATGAGCAATATGTTTTCATTATTTTGTAAATCACCCTGTGAGGTTAGGCACTTTTCAAAGATTACAGACCTGCCTCTTCTATTCATTTACAACATAATGTCTTATGAACGGGAATTCATTATTTTCCTGTGAAAAATGACAGTGTCAAGAAGTAACTTTATAATTCTGGAAGAAACCTTTGCTGTTAAGTATAAAGTCATGAAACTTGGTCTTCGGTGTATTTGGGGAGTCTAAATGAGCTTAATATTTAAAAATTATTAAGCACAATGTGGTTAGGCATTTTATATCTAATGACTTTCCTCTAAGAAAATTCTAATAGTCATCCTATTATACTCTAAAACACAAAATGTCTCTCCATTGCCCATGGTTGTATGCTTGGGAGCCTTAAAAATCATTATTATTGTTACCATCGCAGTTGATTTGTCAAATAGCTAGTTGTTTTAATTTCTTTATGATGCAACAGATATCATATCATCTCCCAATCCTCATTTTATAAATAAACTTTAAACAAATTTAAAACATATGGGAGATAATTATCTCAGAGAACAGTTGAATTTCACATCTGAAAGAAACTTCAAGATAATCTTATAAAATCCTCTCATTTTTTATAGAGGAAAAGTAAGTCCCAGTGAAGTGAAGTGTTTTGTCCAAGGTGATACAAGTTGCAAAAATAACCAAGGTTGAAAACCTAATCAATTTTGGCTGATAGCTTTTGTCTGTAACTGGGAATGTAAGCTTTCTAGGCTGCCCGTATTTCCCTTTGTCTAACCTAGTCAGGCACTTGCATGTAAGGAAGGCTGTCTTATTCTCAAAAAAGAATTCAGCAGTGGAGCATAAAGGTGGATTAAGTTTTGATTCAGTTTAGAATTTATTCATATTGACTCAATAATATATTGAAAAACGAAGCCTATGCATATTTATAAATAATCAAAATAGCTCGGGTCACCAATTACCAAAAACTTTACAACTAAGATACTTATGTGAATACATTATTTTATATGAGAGACTAAACACTATATATCTGTTATCTGTGACTTTTTTATAATGGAGTGCCATTTTCCAGTATTCTGTACCAATTTTTAAATAAACCACAGAACTAAAATAGTTAATATAGCCCAAATAATTCAGTTAATCTGAACTTTGTATATGTATTTGTATACCATGTTCGAATTGTGTAAGAATTCTTGACTTTTCTTGTCTTGCCTCTAGGAGTCTAGACATATGACCTCACTCTTGATATTATCATCATCTGAAGTCAAAGTTAATGTGTACTTCTAAGTAGACTGGCATATATCCAGATTTGCTACAAGAATCTTAATTTTTATTTGTTATCCCACTGTAATTAATAGTTCCTCCTTTTACTTTCAGAGAGTTAAGTTTTAGCTGGGAAAGCATACAGTTATCCCAACCATACAGGATGTAAAATGTGCTGGAAAAGGAATTTTCCTACTCCAACTCTAAGGTTTTTTTTCAGCATTTTTCTCTGAGCTATGCCTACTCCCTTGTGTTTTCAGCATTATAAGATTTTGCAGAGGTTTAGGAAGTTTGCCTTTTCCATAACTTCCAACTCATAAAAAGGTTTAAATATCTTTTGAGGCCATTTCTGCCTCTCTGCCCCTAGGTCTAATTTCAGAGCATCACAATATCTCTCTTGGGTAAATAATCTTTTAAGTGATTATCTAGGCTACCTGTTCCAAATTCTCTTTCTACTCTTTCAAAGCATTGTAAAAGACAAAAAACCCTTTTTGAAAATCTTTTAGTATGTACCCATTGCCTAAAGGATAAAAGCCAAATTCCTGTGTCTGGCTTTTGTCAATGTGTTCTAGGTATTTTTATCTCTTAGTCCTTGTTTTTCATTCTATAGAAGTGTGTGTATTCTGATGTTGTGTGAACAATATTCACCTGAAGTGACCGAAACTGTGTTCTATCTTGATTAAATATTAATCTTTACCCTCTCTTTCTGCATTCAAAATGCATCTTAATTTCATCTCCTCAAAGAAGGTTTTTTGATCATTTCCCTCTTGATTATTTGCTTTGTTAATGCTTTCACCTATGGTTCCATGCCAATCTCCCTAAGAATCTCTCCAAACTCTCACTTTCACAGGGTAAAGCTCCTGACCTAGGGTTTGACTTTTTCTTTGTACCCAAACATTTGGCACATTATAAGACTAAATAAATATGAACTTTAACAAATAAGAGGGAGGAGGAAAGGAAGATGAGAAAAGGACAATAGAACCATATTTTCATAGGGAAATTGATATTCTGGGTAAAAATATGATTAACTTATGAGATAATAATAAATATGCAAACCTTATTACCTAGCACAAGACTTTCTTTATAGAAGACAATCATTAAGCACAGTATTTATACCTTTGATGCACTAAGTAGATGTCACTCATGTATTTAAAATAATGTACAGTCAGTACCAAATGTTATTTGGCACTGAATAACAACAGCTCAAGGAGAGGTATTTATTCTACCGTGGTGTCTTGGCAGGTGACTGCTGTGGTGCTTGAGAAAACTATTTGTTTTTACAAACAAAGGTATACTGTCTCTTTGCTTATTATCACACCACCTTTCTTTATCATCTGTCAGATTCCAGAATCCAGAAGCTGATTCACTAGAGTAGTTCATTAGGAAGCAGTGGGATTTGAGACATGAGAGAAAATCCAATTTGCAGCTTACTGGGGAGCTCAGAATAGTGTAGAGAGAATTGAGATAGTAACTAAATTATCTCTGAGTTTACTTCTCTAAAATTATTTAGTCTGTCCCCTTTTCATTTAGAAAACATATGAATGCAAGGAATTAACTTTTGCTCTTGAAGAGTTAACAGCTGAGAGCAGTTTCTTGAAATCACCTGCAAGGACAGAATTAGCATTAGAATTTCTGCTATTTCTAACTATTGTAGAGTTCAGGGAATGAAGGAGATGTCAGAAGAACCTAGGACCTTTTAGCACATGTTAGATGCCTCTATCTAGTTAAAGGCAGAAATTCACAGGAGCTTGTCTTATACGTCCAGGCTGTATTCTGATGTTGTGTGAACAAAATTCAAGGGTTTAGAGAAACATGTATAGCTATATATTTTTAAAACGATTACAACTGGGGTTATCTTAATTTCACTTGCTTCTTGTTTATAGTATGTAAAAAGGTAATGGTGTTTGTATGTTGGTTTCGTAAACTGATTTTGCTGTATTAATTTATTCTAATTCTTTTTTGGTCATATGCTCAATGTTTTTTTAATTCTCCCTTTATTGAGGTAATAGTGGTTTATAACACTGTACAAGATTTAGGGGAATAGGTTCATACCTCCTCAGATAGATGTTACCACACCACCCCCATGATCAAAGCACCCACAGTCTTTTCTCCTAAGCTCTTGGACACTCCCCCTGTTTTCTTCTATTCCTATTCTCCCTCCCACTCTAGAAGTCATAATTATGCAATCATATTTCTAGGGTTAGTTTTATTGGTTCCTTTACTTTTTTACTCTGTTTCATATATGAGTAAAATCATCCAAAATTTGTCTTTCTTCTTCTCACATATTTAACTTAGTATAAATCCTCCAGTTTTATCATTGTTATTTCAATTGGCAAGAGTTCATATTTTTTTTATAGTTGAATGGTATTCCATTGTGTCTCAGATCATTAAGGTCTACAATACATAATATCATATCATTTGCAAATATGATAGCTTCACTTCTTTTTTTTAAAAAGATTTATTTATCATACAAGAGCGGGGGTACAGCCCAGAGTCGTGGGAGGTGAGAGGATTCACCAGATACAGAATGGGAAGCAGAAGAGGCAGATCGACTGAAATGCACTGCTGAGGGGAGCAGCGGGCGAGGCAGGAGAGGTCTGCTGCACCATGTGGGTCCCTCTCTGGCCAGGGATTGAACTTGCGCTGCTGTGCCACGGATGCTCCACAGTGCAGGGCTTACCTGCTGCGCCACCAGGGAGTCCCCCAGTTTCACTTCTTTTCCTAAATTCTCTTTATTTACTGTGTTGTCTGATGGCTTTGGACAAAGCCTGTATTACTGCATTCAGCAGAAGTTGTGACAATATGTATCCTTTTCTTCTGTCATATTTTATAAGACTCGCTTTTTCATCAGTTGGAATTGGTTGTTGGTTTGTGATAATGACCTTTATTCTATTGAGTTAGTTCACTTCTATTTCCATCTTATTTAGAGTTAATATCAACAATGGGTGCTGAATATTATCAAATGTTTCTCAGCATATTGGTGTTATCATACGCTTTTTATCTGTACCTTTTTTGACATGATATATTACATTAATTGATTCATTTCTATTAAACCATCCTTGCAACCATGGGATAAATCCTGTTTGATCATGGTGTATATCCTTGCTGTACACTGTTGAATTTGATTTGCTAGTATTTGGTCAAAAATTTTGACATTTATATTCATTAGGGATACTAGCCTATCATTTTCTTTTTTTTGTTGTCTTTGTGCAGTTTGGGGATCTTGGTAATGCTCACATTATAAAATATATTAGGGAATTCTTTGTATTTTTTAGAAACAACTTGAGTAAGGTGGGCATTAGCTCATCTTTAAAAGTTTGATAAGGGCCTCCATGGTGGCTCAGCGGGTTGAGCACCGCACTGTGAAGCATGCACCGCACTGTGAAGCATCCACCTCACAGCAGCGCAAGTTCAATCCCCGGCCAGGGAGGGGACCCACATGGCACAGCAGACCTCTCCTGCCTTGACCGCTGCTCCCCTCAGCAGTGTATTTCAGTCGATCTGCCTGTTCTGCTCCCCACTCTGTCTCTGGTGAATCCTCTCACCTCCCATAACTCTGGGCTGTACCCCAGTTCTTGTATGCATACATAAATAATATCTTTAAAAAAATAAATAAAAGTTTGATAAAATTCATTTGTAAAGCCATCTGGTCCTAGGCCTTTAGTTGTGGGAAGATTTTTTTTTTATTATTATTGTTTCAAAAGTGCTGACACTATGACTGGTTTTCTCTAATAGTTACATATTTTTCTCCTGATATTTTTAATATTCTATTCTTGTCATTGGGGTGCAACAACTTTATCATTATTTGTCTCGTTAGCTATCTGCTTTGCATTATTTGTGTGGGACTCTGGGCATCTTGGATCACAATTTATGTTCATTTTCCAGACCAAGATGGTTTTCAGTGACTATTTATGTTTTTTATGCCTTTTTCTTTCACTTCTACCTCTGGGACCCCCATCATATGGATAGTATTTCTCTCTAAGTTGTTCCCGAAGACTCTTACACCATTTTCATATTTTTATGTTGTTCCATTCTTGTGTTCTCCATTGTTTTTGAGTCTGTCATTTCTCTTCATTCTTCTGTTTGTCTGCTATAGAGGTCCTCAAATTATTTTTTAAATCAGCCTTAGTGTTTCCTATTATGTTTTTAATTGTAACTGCCTTATTTTCCCCTTATCTTTACTGTTGCTTTATTATATCCCCGACTGTATTTCGATGGTTCCACTAGAGTTGCCAGAACTGCTGCCCTGAATTCCCTTTCTGGCATACTTTTTATTTTTTCTGACTTGGGGCTCTTCTCAAGGTTTTCTCTGACATTTACGATGTGTTCTATTGTTTCCTCATTTTCAGTTATTTAATGGGTTTGAATATAGATTTTCAGCTATTGTACCTGTGGAAGTAATTGGGGACTGGTACCAGTGAGGGGTAGTAGGTATCAGAGGGGACTGGGGTGTTAATCACCAAATGATCTTCTCCAGAAAACATAGAAATTTGAAATTCCTCTCATGCTGTAGGTGCCAGAGTTGTGTGCACCTAGACACAGTGAGTGCATCCTCCAGGCCGGCTCGTTGGTGTCAGTGGTTTTTTTCCTTCCAGCCCGTTGGTGTCAGGCAAGTGTTCTCTTTTCCTTCCCAGCACAGAGTATTACATTGGGGCATGCACTGGTGCTATTAATAGGTGCCCCAGCTCCATTTTTTCAATCATTTCTTTGTGGGGTGTAGCATGTGTTAGAGATATCGCTGCCTGAGCTTTGAGTAGTGGCCTGTTCTATAGGGAAGTCCAGATAACTGATCCGATTCAAGCTAAAACTGAATTCATACAATGTTATGAGCCTCAGACCCAAGTTAGTGGTCATCGCTCTATGCTCTTACATTTGTTGCTTTCCAGCAATGAACCCTTAATTCTGGATACCTGCTCATGTACCCCCTCGATCCAATGCAGTGCTGAATCATAGCCGTCTCAATGCTGGTATGTTGGCAGGTGCCCAAGGCACTAGCTGTAGGGGTCTCTGCACAGCAGCTGCCCCTGCCTTTGTAGGTTATATTGTCTTGTTACCACTCCCAACAAAGTTCATTTAAAGTTTTCCTACCCCTTTCTGCTCTGGTGCTTCTGTTGTGTGCTGTGGTCATCAGTTTTCCCTTGGGAGTTATTGGGTTTTGTTTTACAGCAGTTTTGTTGTATCTGGAGTAGGAGCATCCAACATCTTCAGTTGCCATCTTGTGAGACTATACTTGAACTTTTGTATGCAGAAGTTCCCTGGGTCTGTTAAATATGTCCATATATGAAATTTCCCATGCATAGAACACTATAATACTATAGCTGATCATGCATCATTGCATCATTTTCCTTCTCTGCTATTACAAAAGAACTCTCTGGAATTCCTTAGTAAAAGTCTTCTTCTAGTGTTACTGTAACCTGAAAACTGAGAGGAGGAGATCAAGAGTTACGGAATTCCAACTTCTTGCCTGTGCTAATATAGCCTGCCCTAGAGTTCACCTCTGATCTAAGTGCTTCTCCCATCGGTGAAATTCAACTCCGTAGATCCAGCCTTCAAAACACAGTAACTATTCCCCTCTAAACCACCCTAGTTTCTGAACTCTAGAGCAGGACCAGAGTATGGTAATCTGGAGTATGTCCGAGGTATCTAAATATAGAGACTCTGTTTTTTCTTTTTTTGTGGTTGTCTATCATGTGCTATTTTAAATTATGTTGAATTCACATATTGACAGTATATACTTCTTTCCCATGGTAGAAATAAACCTTGCCATGAATTACAAAGTAAGTATGAAGGCCAATTTCCTGTTGCTTACCCTGGTTACCAAAATTGCTAGTTCCCTCTTTGCTTAGCCTATTTTGAGGGACTTTGGTTCTTAAATTTAATGCTTGTAATCTATTTTCTGTGGTTTAGACCACTTAGGCTCTAAACAACCTGCTTGTATGTGACTTCTATTTACACTTTTCTTCCTATGTCTACTCAAAAACTCTGAGACACCCTGACTCATTCCAACTAAATCTCTGTGCATCTCTGCACAGCCTACTTCTTTTTTAGGATTTGCTCTTATTTCCTTCCTGGTTCATTTACCATACAAAAGAAAATTTTCAGATCTGTAGTTTGCCAGCAAATTTTGTAATTTTCCTGACCCTTTGTTTGGTTTCCTTATATTATACTTATAAATGAAACCATCCAAAAGTTTAATAAAAGAAAATAAAAAGATTACTATTGGTAATCCCAAATACTATATATCAGTCCATGTGTCAAACACTTTTTGTATTTGATATATTAGTGTTATGTATAAATGTAGATGTTAATGTCTTAAAGATTTTCTTTTGCCTAGAGCTCAGTTAAATAAATTTTACAGAGAATGAAAGGTGAATGGGATCTTACCTAATATCAAAAATCAGAAAGTGTGTTTTTGGGAATATTTTTTCTGCAACATTTATGTATTTTGTATCTCAGTTGATTATGTGTCAGTATTAGAAAATTTACAAAATTTACAAAATTTACAAAGTATGCATTAATTACTAAGTTTAGGTAATATGTTCCTAAAAATCTAATTGTGGTTTTTAAAAGTTTATTTCCCAATTACACAAAGAAATCGGGTATTATGGGATATCTTTGTATTAAGGACTTTAAAGTGGAGGGAAACGTCTCTGAAAACAGAGGACTTTCACATTTTAATTGTTTTAGTGCTCCCTGCAAAATCATTAGGTATTACAGAAGAAAACTGTAAGCTATTTCCTTTCAGGTACATAGTAGAAAGAGCTTTGAATTGGGAGTTGTGAAAGCTGATATCTATTCTTAGCTGTGGCGGTAATTAGCTTTGTGAATGACCTTGGACAAACCATATGTATTCTGAGTATCAGTTTTCTAATCTGTAAAATGATAGTACTGTACTCTTCTACTTTTTTTTAACTTTTCCTGATGCTCAAATACTACATTATTTAAGGTATATTTCCTAGTAGTTTTTTTTTTTTTTTTTTCCCCTCCCCTCTCAGTCTCTTTCTTCAATATATGGGATAGGAGGATACTGACTAAGTCTGAAAGGAAGGAGGAGGAAGAAAATTAGCTACAGGAAAGGTTTATATCCCCCTCTACAAGAAACTTATAAGTGTATCTACCACCGCCTTGAAAGGAATGGTTAATGTCCAAACAGCATTTTTCCAGACAAGCTCTGTACTATTGTGCCAACAGAATTAACTTTAAACTGAAGGCAGTAGACAGTTAAACAAGAGTCGGCACTGGAAACAGCTGTGAGTAGACAAGACCAGTTACTTATAAGGTACTGTTTTTTACTCATTGAAATCCTTCAGGGTTCATTTGTTTTACGCACAGGTATTCAGTGATCATTTGACCTTCGTTTTTCCCCCACCCCCACTCACCTCTCCTCTATTCCGAGAGAAGGGACTCTCATCTTTTTAACTGTATTGTTTGTGGCGGTTGATATTTGAAGCTACAGGGATTTTGTTTTGTTTTGTTTCGTTTTGTTTTCAGGAATCAAATGATCTTTGTTGTTAATTTACTTTAAAGCTCAGTTTGGCTTTATTCCTTTGCTGTATCTCCTCATGGATGGTTTTTGTGTTTTATGTTTCTGGTGGGTAAAATGTATCTACTTTGACATTACAGAATGTACAGAATATTGTTGACTGAGGGGGAAGGGGAGGTTAAACATCTTCAACTTGAAGTATAGCACCTACATAGAGCCAATCAGATAAGAGAAGCGAGACAGGGCAGCTCCAGACACTTCAACTGATTCTGTGGGGGCTCAGACTTCACAGCTTGGTGGATCTGATCTGGAAGACATCCTGTAATTTGCTTCTTCATTTAATTGTTTATTTTAACCCTTCATTCCCATTTATTTCTTAAAATTTTGGTAAGCCTGTTTTTTATTTTTTAAATAAAGTTTAACCTTGCTTAACCTCAGATACTTTAAAGGAACTTTTCTAAGAGTGATAAGATTTCGAAGCAATGAACTATGTAGGTGCTCTCAGAGCAGAAGAAGAGGAATAGCCCAGTGTCAGTGGGTGGACTAGAGCAAGGTGGCACTCTTTTCTCCAGAGGCCTGGTTAGCTAATATGTAATATTTAATATGGCCAGGAAGCAACAAAAAAAAAATTAAGGAGTTCTACATATGTTGATTTTCCAAAAAGGAAAGCTTACAGATTTACCCCTGAAAACTCTGAAAGTTTTAGAATGAATTTACCCAATTTGGGGTAGTTATCTTTCTGAGATCCACCATATATGTTGTTATCTCTCTGGCGGTACTAATTCAATTTATTTTTTTCTGATTTAATCAGCATTTTCATCACGGATTCACACTGTAGGATTATTCTATAATATAATGAATTTTATGGACCTATTCTGTGGTGTGCAGGTCTATTATTTCTTATGCTCAAGGGTCACACAACCGCTGTGCTTTTAAAAATTCTTGTATTACTTCTCCAGGACCTTTTTCTTCCCGTCTCCACCCTTCATGTAGACATATGGTTTCTTTACTATTGGTGATGACAGTGTGTATCCTTTTAACAACTCCCTTCAATATCTATCAACCTATTATATTTATTTCTTTTGTGGTACACACACAAAAATAAGTTTAAAAAATAATACATTAAGAATGAGAAGCAATAACTTTGTCTAAGGGCCGGAGTGGTTCTCATAAAAGTGGATGTACCAAAAAACATAGACACAGTAACATCTATTTTAAGTACTCAGGAGACTTTCTGGTTTGTGTCCAAGCTCTTAGTTGTGTTCTGTAGTAGAGGTTGCCATGGAAGTGGCTCTGGAATAAGTAAAGCATTACTGCATCTGATACAGAAAGTGTTGTTTGTTCTCCTTTTTCTAAAGTTACTGGATGTATGTGTCAAGGAATCAGTGACTAACTAAACCTCTGGGGGCAGACGTAATCAAGTACTAAGCATTTTATTTTAGTCCCATTCACACATATTCTGTTCACATGCATCCATGGCTGGGAAATAGCTTAATACTGCTTTGTGGGAAAGAGAGGAAAAGAAAAAAAATACTCATTTTCTAGTCTATGCAATTTTTCTGTGTGCAGATTATGCCTTATAAAACAAGAACAATGAAAGACTGATCGCCCTAATGATATCTTGATTTCTTTAACTGCATCCTCACTGACTTTGCAACTTCTTCAAGCTGGAAATATTGTAAAGCAATTATATAAACCATGTGCATCGAATTTCATAGTTCAGTTTGTTTATCTTCCAAAAGGTTTAAAGTTGTATATTCAAGGGCAAAATGAATTACTGGTTTCTCAGTTATCTTGATAATGACCTGAAGTAACTTTTATTAATCTCACTCTAGATAAGAAAAAATTAAAATTGGACATATTAGACTATGAACTGAGTCCAAAGCAATTATAAATTCCAGTGTTAATTAGAGTCCATTGATAATAGCCTTATCATAGAGTTTTTTAATTTGTTGTGGTATCTTTTTTTTTTAATATGTTGTGATGCCTTTTATGTTAGAGACCATTTTTTGCTTATTTTTTAAGCACAAGTTTCATATTGTTCCTGGGTGTTTAAAGCATCTCATTTTAACAAACTTTTTCTGTTTTAAATAATGAATTAGAAACTGTCTTTTGTCTGCACTGAATTCAGGAGCCATATATGTTTGAAGTATTGTATAAAAGCTAGAGATTTTGCTTGCTCTTGCTTCCTACTTCTTTCAGTTAAATGGCACAAGTTATTTTAAGATAAAATGTTATCCCAATTGAAACAGTTCTTTAAGGTAGAAAAATAAAGATTTTCTTTTGCTTGACTAAGTCAGTTTAATCAAAATTTAATTTTCACATTCATACTTAATTAGGAAATTTGACATATGAAGTAATGTGTATTTTACAATGAGAGTAACATAACCACTAGACCAAAACTTAACATTCCTGAAAGTCAATGGCATAATGAATGCCTTATTAGTAAGACTTCAATTTAGAAAGATGTTTTTTTAGCTTAGAGAAGGAAGAAAACACTGAAATAAATGCATTTAATATTCACTGATAATGCTTTTTTAACACAACTTTATGAGAATTCTCTAGAAGCCTTCCTAGGGTTAGAAGGTTAGAAGAACCTAACCCTCATGAACTAAACTACAGAGAGCAAGATTTATGGTTTTCAAAGAACTGTCCATTGCTGTAGGTGGTGGATAGGGAGAAAAACTATCAATGTTTTGAAATTGTTTAATAAAAAAAAAAAGATAGTTGTTTTCCTAAAAATCCACATTTAGTTCATTTTTACTTACTTTCCAAAAGGATACTTGAGCTTACTCAATATGTCTATATATTGATCTTGGGTTAATGTACTGATTTGATATTTCTGGGCAATTTGAGAAGTGATTGTCAACTACCAAGATTTTTTTGCATTAGTACATCTTAATCATATAATAAAAATGTTTGTTGAGTGAACATAATGTCTGATCCGTAAATAAAAAAAAAAGCGTTAACAATTAAAATGATTTTAAAGGCATTGTTTTACTTCATATTTTATTATGAGAATATTTGGTTTCCTGCTGTGTCATGCTAAAATGTGACTTTAATGAACAATGCCATTTCATACAGTATGAAATTATTATTAGTTATCAATAATTTGTAACTATAAACTGCTATGAAAAATGCATTGGGTGTCTATAGTGAACAATAATTTAAAAAGCAGTGTTGGAGTACATGAGGGTGTCACTCTTAATCCTATACCCTTTTTCTGTTTGGATTATTTTGCTCTAAGACTTTGTGGGACTTACAATACTTTTGCTACAATTACATGCTGCTATTATTTTAGTATCATTTATTTTGTTGTTTTATTGATAAAGTCAACAGGAAATTCAAACAACAAATAAATGTGACAGATTCTAAGATAACTTTACAGGCCAAATATTATTTTGATAATATCAAAGTCTTAAAGTAAATTTTAAAGATTATTTAAGCTTTAAGCCCATAAATAAACACTGATTTACTTCTGAACCACCAAAATAATAATTCTAAGGATCAATTTGCATTCTGCTTGAGCCTCTCACTTATACTCATTGCTTTCGAATATGCTTAATACCAAGGGTGTCTTCTGTAGCACTTCTCCACTTCAGAAAACTGCAGAAGAGTGGATGGCACCTGTATGTTCTCCAGGTCCACACTTGAAAACATTATAAGGAGAATTAAATGCAATGAAAATGAAGACAACAACCTCCATATAACCTTGGATATAAATTGCCCTACCTAATTCCAAGGGACTTAGCAATTACAACTGTTATGAAGAGAATAACAATATGTAAAAGGAATATGAGTAATTGTCCCCAATTCCACTCTCTGGTGGACACATTCCTTTTATTAGATTTCTTTCTGTGCCTATGTGCATAATATTGTATAAATACTTTTTTTGCTCTTTTACACAATTGACTTAACAATGCAAATTTGGATCCCACCTTTTTCATTTAATATTCCATTGGGAACTTTAATTCTGAACACTTAAAAATATTACAATAGCATAATATTCTATTCCATGCCCATGTCCTACATAGTAGAACATGTCTCCCATTGTTGGGGTCCTGTGTTGTTCCCATGTGTTTGGTCTTAAATAAAATAAGGATAAATAGTCTCATATGAAATTTTGTTCTTTTGGTTATCTGAGTGCTATAATGAGTATAACGACTTAGAAATTAGTTAATCCAGATAATTCTTTTGCAGAATAGGGGAATTAAGTTGAGAAATATCCTGCATCTAGAACATAGGTTTCAGCTTTTAGTCTAATTTCTACATTTACACAGAAGAAGTAATGACTGGGTGATAAATTTTTTTCAGGGGCAAAGGGTGAAAACATAATTTCCTTCTGTCTGACTAAGAGGTCAACCATGTACCCTATTATCTAAAATCCCCAGGGAATGGAAACATTCTCATACTGAAGAAAGAAGTCAAGGTTCCGTGCCAGAAGTCATTATTACAGAAGGGGTGATAAACATATAATAGCTATGGGAACATCCTTAAATAGCTGCCATTTTATTCATGAGTATTTGCTAAGGCATTTCCTCAGTCACTAATGTTTATGGAACTTTCAAAGTATTTATGAAGACAAAAACAGGCCTTGTTTCATAAATTGTCCTTTTTACTTGTACCTTTACTTTTCATCAGTGGTTAATCGATGTTCAGGCCTCAGTTGCACTGGGAAAACACTCAACGTTCTCAACCAAGTATTCTCTTCCTGATGCCAAGAAAATTTGCATATTCTGTCTTTGCTACCTCACCTCCCTCTGACTCTATAACCCTGTGTACTTTTGTATTTATTTTTACTGCAAGACTAAACTTACCTTTCAAGTTTGCTCATGGTGACTGAACTCATTGTTAAATCCTGCTTTCTTTTTTTTTTAAATCCCTCTCCTCACCTCTGTTTTTTCTGCCATTTATATTGTTTACAATCATGTTTTGAAATATTTCTGTTTTTTGACATTAGGGATCTTATACTAGTCTATTGTTCTACCAGTTTTCTTCATTCTGTAGAGGATGCTTGTCTTCTTCCCACCTTTTTCTCTATTTCATTTCTTCCTTTTTACACTGTCTTCCTCAGAAGGCATTGCATCCAGTGCTATGACTCAGAGTCCAGTTAAACTTCTAGTCTAATCTAAGGGTTGACTAGACGTCATCTAACCCACACTTTCTGTATTAGTTATAATAAAGATCCTCTGATTTTTCAATGTTTGTATTGGTAGCTTTCACTTTGTTGAAGACTGGGCTGGATTTCATTCCCAGCATGTCCTGCACAACCTCACATACTCACCATTCTTGCCAGAAACCCCCACCCCTATACAAAGCTGTGTCAGATATTCTAGTGCTTCAAACTCTGCATCTTCCTCACTCAAACTGACTGTTCATTTTTTATATCTTCCTTGACTTCCTATATAATCAGGTGACACATTTTATAGAATTAAGATATCTATTTATCTATCTTTATTCTTGGCATTATTTTCTCTTCATTTTTTTTTTGAGAATTTATCTTATATTAACTCACTATCACTTCACTGTTATTCTTTCCAATCTTTTGCCAATCCAATCCATCTTTCTCACTACTGGCAATTTAAAGGTGATAGATGATTGATTTATTGACTGATTGATAGCCAGCTATGTATGTCTATCTAACTATCTGCAAAGTTTCAATTAATCCTTAAGGGGAAGAGCTGTGGCATTTAATTTCAGACCTACATCTAATTTGAGACCTGCATCTAGCACATTTTATGCATTTAACTATGCAAGTCATTTAATATTTCTAAGGCTTCATTTTCTCACATAATAAAAAGGTACCAATAATGAATAACATGTATGTGCCTGTCACAGTGCTCATTTTACTTCCCAGGCATTCCTTCATTCACTACTCAAAAGAGCATATTTTATTAGATTTATAATAAGCATAAAAAAAAGAATCCAATTAGTCTTAAAGAGACTGATCTTTTCTTTTAGAATTCAGTTTCTCTTTTGAAAGAAGTATACAGTAAAATTAATTTCAGATAATATCAATAGCCTTAGCTCAATAGCATGTGATGGTAAAACAAAGGCAAATGGGTGCTGTATTTCATTTTGAAACAAAGGCATCTCCTGTCCCATTTATTTTTCAAGTGAGGGAAGCAAGAAAAGTAAAATGTACTGTTTCTTCTTTTTTGATAACTACAAACTACATGTTGTAAATAAACATTCTGTTAGTCAATGTTCCTATGTGATTTTCTTTGGTAAATCTTTATGAATCAACTTTATAACACAAAGGCAACAGTACACTAGTCAGGAATCTGACAGGACTTTTGACAAAAAGCTACCTCACTTGCAGACTACTCTCTTTTTTTTCTTTTTTCTTTTTGAATGTAAGCATTCATGTAGCAATCTACTCAACTTTAAGTGGAAATATTCTGAGGATGTTCAGATGTACACTAGGAATATTGTTTCAGGATAATTGTATTCAAGAGTCAAAGGTTATGTTAGTTGTTCTAAAATGACACATGCCTATCACTTTGGGTAGATAAACTGATCATTTTCCTTTTTATCAAAATGGATTTTTTTGAAAGCTATTATTAATGACTCCTCTAGTGCTTCTGCAGAGATTGCTAAGTAATTTCCGTCTGAAGACTTTAGTCTCTTTTGCTGTAGCTTATTTCATTGTCCTTAATCAATTCAGTAATTGCTTATAAATGTTAGTCACATAAATCATAACAAAGGGAAGTTTGATGGGATCTTAATGGTTTTATAGTTAGGCTCTGATATATTTCAGATGACCACATGAATCAAAACTAAGCTAAGTGACTTAACAATGATACAAGAACAAGTCTAGAATACGTTTCTTATATAATAGTGTCTACTTTGCAAATGTGTTTGCAACATTCTAAAACATTAATTCCTTAGACATTCTCAAAAATCACAGTAAATAAAAATGAGTCTTATATTTCCTTCTCCCTCAACCTTTCAATGTTAGTAGGAAGAGTTGAAAACTAGTGCATATTTTAGAGATCCATCCTCTTGTTTCCTCATATGATCTCTTTTTTTTAGTGGAGAAAGCATTCCAGATATTTTCTGATTGACTTTGAACTTTTTAGCTCCTAAGTTGGGCATTAGTGGCATACATAAAAAACAAAACTATTTATGAATCATCCCCAAAGTGCAACTCCTAATGCTCCATGATGTTCTCTGAAGTCAAGTTAGTCTCTGGGTCAGATAAATTTGTACATTTCAAAAAGTTAACATTACATTATGTCAGCTTTGTCATAAATACACACACACATACACACAGAAGTATTGGGAAAATGGCGTAGGATAACTAAATAAAAATGAACGTTTTCTTTTCTCTCCTAAGTCTATTACTGTCACTGATATTAGCATTTCTTTTCAGCCTAAGCTATGGTCCTTAGTCTTGTCTTTTTGGAAACCATTCCTTCTTGGAATCTCGCCCCAACTGCAACCATTCCCTCTAGCTCCCACAGCCCTCTTCTGTGGTTTTCATCACTTTGCATTTCAACATATTACAGACTGGCCCACATTTTAGCTCAGCTGCTTTGCAAGTGCCTCAAGAACAGGGAGGATGTTTGTCTGATCAGTGTTTACTTAGTACAGAGCCTGACACTTGTATGCCAAATTTAGGGATCTGAATTGCTCTAATCTTGTTCTTACAATAGGCCATGAATCCTGTATGAGGTATTCTCACACTAATATGTGTCATAGCCTAAACCAGCTTTCACGCTAAACATTGGGTTAGTTAATAGGGGAGTAAAAAGACACAAACAGGAGAACATGAACTTGCTTAGTTTTCACTTTTGTAAAACAGTTCAAATTTTTTCTCTGCATGTGTTTTACCTCATATTTATTCTGATTTTATGAGAAATCTAGGTGACCAATCAAGATGTCTATTCAATTTTGCTTAACTTCTTCACCATTTAACAGTCCCTTCATATAATGGGAACTTATACTCAGTGTTGATATTCGAAGACTCATTTCAAATGTTCACTTATGGCCTGTCCCTTATGGTTGCTCAAATATCATTCATTTTATGACAAATACTGCCACAGAAAAGGAATAACTCAGAAAAAACAAATGCTTTAGATATTTTTATTTGCAACAGCTTTTGAGTTTCAAAGGACTAATCCCACAAAGCCTTGGGGATCTAAAGTTTAAATGAAACAAGCAGCAACCACAAAAGTAGATCTCTTTATCCCATCCTAAGAAGATGCAGTAATTCTCATGGAGTCAGAGGGAAGAATCAGAGGGAGCAAAGGAAGCTTAAAGCCTTGGAAAACAATGGGTTTTGAGGAATTGCTCCATGATAATGCCACCCTCTACCTCATTCTCTGAGCTGCATACAATGAGGACAGAACTGCAAATATGAATCAGATTGGTGGTTAAGTTCTCAAAGCAGAAATACCTGTGAATCATTGCCTATGAGAAGTTAAGTTATAAAACTCAAATCATTTTTATTGTTACGCTGCATGATGCCAGATGATTAAAATAGGTAGAAAGGCAGATATATCCAAAAGAACCCTCCAACTTGTTCCATTTCCTAACTGCAGAAAGGGGGAGAAGAGAAGAAGCAGTTAGAAAATGAACCATGAAGGAGCGAGCCAGGAGTCAGGTTAGGGAGGATGTAGTCCCAGACTCTATGGATGGATGTCCAGGAATAGGCAAGGATGGGAAAATCAACATGAGAGATGCATGAAAGTGCAGAGGAGATTCCCATTCTCCTTCATCTAGACATGGAACCTTGTGTCCCTGACTCTCAGGAAAAGAGAGTCAAAATTAAGTCACCTGGCAGTATAAATGAATAAGGAACTTACATTTTATACACCTAACTTTTGTGGATTGACATCTATTTTTTTCTTCTATATGAGCATTTATTAACTTAAACCACTTGTTTTTAGCTATTTTCCCATAGAAAATGAAGTGTGGATATAATTGTTTATAATCCTAACAAAAGTTTAAACTATAGCTACTTTTGTTTGAATTTGGAGATACATAAAAGTAGAAATATAAAATGTAAGGTTTGACCTATTTAGATCCTGAGCATAGATGTGAGAAGATTTTTAAATTTTTATTATACATGTGTGTTTATATGTATCTTTTACGTCATTGTGTATTCCACATAAAATTACCTACGGTGATAGTTCACAGATGAACTAGAGGTGAGAAAATTAAGTAATAAAAATAGTAATCATATTAGAGAACTTCTACTCTAGACAACGTAATAGAGTTACACATTTTACTATACATTTCATCCAAATTCTGGTCTCTAAGGACAAGTAACATATGCTATCTTTCTATTTCTCATTGGTGTTAAGTGACACAGAGAAAATGCTGCATTTTAATAAATTAATTAGAAGGTTTATTGCCTGGCTAAAAAAACCTTATACTGAGCCCAAATTGGTAATGAATAATTCTTACCCAAGTTCTTAAAGCACAGGTAAATTCCCCAAAGAGTAACATCTGCTCCAAGTCTATGAGCATCATAGAGATCAAGGACAGAAAAAAAAAAAAAAAAAAACTTGCTGTGTTTCTGAGGAGTTTACATTTTACTAAAAGAGTTAAGCCTAAATTTAGACTCATCAAGAACTTCCCTATGAAGATCTAAGGCCTGACTTTTTCGCCTACTGATGTGAGAATTTTCTACATAGCCTATTTAGGTTAACTCTGGTCCTCTGGGATATCTATGGAATTTCTTGGCCAAAACTTGGTAACTTCCTGGGTTTGGTCCAGTTTCCTGCTTCCCAGTATGCAGAGAGGGTGGGATGAATATAGAAATGGGAATGTGTAAATAAGTGAGGCAGGAGATTGTCATTCTATGCAAGTATAAATGAAGGCTCCGAACAAAATATTTTCTGAAAGGCTGGGCATAACATCCCACAGGATAAACAATATTGGGGTGTAATTTGGGGAAGCAGTCAATATTAGGGGTACTTACTGAAGCAAATGATCTCTACCCAACCAGAGACAGCATGAGGACAGTCAATCAAGGAGAAAGTAACACTAAACAGGTCAAGCTTACTTTCCTTTTCCAGGGACTTAACAGATTGGCTGGAGTTCAGGGGTAGAACTCTTCTCAAGAGTGAAATGGAAAGCAAGATACAAGCTCTGTGAGCACTGGACAGATGCTGAGACACCAAAAGAAAAGAAAACACAGATACCAGTAAGAGAGTTCAAAATCTGATCCTAAGTGTTTGGGACAGAGCTGAGCAAGCAGTGAGAGACAAATGGTGGTGGAAAGAAGCTAATTACAGGTATTAGAATCAGAGAAAGTTGGGTTTTCTGCAGGCTTACGCCTATTCTAGACTTTTCCAGAGACTCTAATATTCATAGGAGACTGCAGCAAGGCTTAGGGAAATGGAAGGGTAGTATTGAGACTTTTTATGAAAACACTATATTGCTGGGAATTATGATTGCTCCCTTCCTGAAATACAAAGTTATGACTATTTCAGAATCCCCTTGAGAATTCCTATTAAGCCATCAGTATGGCATTTTCTCTTGCTGTAAGATCTAAACAGGAATGTTTCATTACCCAAGTTCCTGAATGTCTTCCAGTTCCCTGATTTTAAATGTTTCTTATCTTCTCTCAAACTCTGTAGCTAATTATATTTTTTAAAAGGTGCAGAAATCACATGAAAAAATTAAAATGCAGATTCAGGGGCCCAGGTATCAAGAGTGTCTTGTTCAATTAATCTTATCTGGGCCCATGGAACATGTGTTTTAATAAAAACTTTAGGTGATTATGTTGTAGGTGGTTCATAGACCACACTTCGAGAGCAGTGTTTTAAGTCATCTAAATGCCTTGAAAGATCTGACAATTAATTGGCCATAATACATGTGCCATATATATTTCCTCTTGTTCCCCCTGTAGGAGGATAAATCGTTCTTTCTCACACCAACATCTTGATATAGGGTTATGAAAGTGGTCTCTGTAACTACGTTATGGGTCACATACTGAGAACTTTGGAATACCATTCAAAAATCACCATAGATTGTTTTTTGGCTCTCTTTAAGTTTATTGTATCTATAATTTTAAGGGAAATCTGTTTTTAATTGAAATTTAAGCCTATTCTGGGATAGGGAAATGATTTCCACTTGTACCTGAAATATATAAAACTATCTTTTTGCTCTCTCCCAGAGTGAAATATGATTCACAGTTTACTAGAGAACTGCTTTAAACTGTAAGCATAAAGAAATCTGCAGAATCTTGGTAGAATAAAAAAGGAGTATTTAGGATATTTACAGTATATCTTTTAGAATTGGAAGCTGGGCAACATGTAGTTATCACATATGGGAAAGATTTACATTGCCTGAGTGGGCTCAAGTTTGATGTAGCATAAATGGTATTTTCAAGAGCTCCAGTTCCCCAGATTTTCCGTGGTTACAGTATATGCTCTTGTCTCCACTAAGAAATATGTTAGTCTAGGGAATAATGAATAAGCATTCTTCCAGGCACTGTAGTCAGAGCCTTTTGTTTTCAGCCAAGTTTCGTGTGACTGTTTTACATGTGATTTTGCTTTTCATGAACTATATTGGGAAAAATGAAAACCTGATCTAAAAATAAATATATGAGGCATTTAATCAATCATCAGTAAACATTTGCTATCCCAAAATTTGTAAGAACCAAATAGCAGACTTAAGAGGCATATTGAGTTCTATATTGGCTGGAACGCTTGTGTGGTTACCTTTTTAACCCAAAAAAGGAATCAAGAATTACAGAAAGGAAGGAACACCAATAAAATATTGCATAAAGGAAATTGTCTTTAAAATCCAGACAGAATTAGAACTGAATGTCCCTATTGGGGGAACCTGTGAAGCTTTCTTAGAGTTTTTGATAATAGGGGCCTCCTTGGTGGCCCAGTAGGTTAAGCAACGCCCTCTGAAGCCACTGCAGCATGAGTTCGAACCCTGCTGCCGGCCAGGAGGGGTCCCACATGGCGCCGCAGACTTCTCCTGCCTCACTGGTTGCTCCCCTCAGCAGTGTGTTTCAGTCAATCTGCCTGTTCTGCTCCCCACTCTGTCTCTGGTGAATCCTCTCACTTTCCGCAACTCTGGCCTATGCCCCAGCTCTTGTGTGCATAAATAAATAAATCTTTAAAGTAAGAAAAACAAATTAAAAGTCTTAAAAAAAAAGAGTTTTTGATAATAGTCTTTGCATATTTAGAGTTATAAATTCATCTGCTATCTCCTATTCAGGTGGAGCATAAAGGCTTATTTGAGGGTAAAGATAGTAGGCAATAATGTAAATATTGCTCTCTCCCAAAAGTGGTTAAGATTTGAAATGTGACTCCAAGGAGAACTTGTATATATTAAAATGCTAAGTTGTGAATTATGTTTACTAAACATTTTCTACTCTCTGATATACAGATAAATACAGAATTGTATCTTTATCCTCTCTTGAATTTAGTCATGGATATGTAACTTTCTCTGGTCAGTGCACAATGAACAGATGGGCTGCATCTTACGTCCAGGAGGTACAAGTTGCCACTATTAGCTCAATGTGCACAATTCCTACTACTTGGGTGGGGGTTGTGCGAGCACATATAAGGTCTTAGAATGATTGTGATGAGCTGAGGTCCCTGCTGACTCACAATAGACAATATTGTAAGATAATTTTGGATTCGGAATCAGTTGTAAGTGCAGCATCATTTAATCTATCCTGACTAGTCCAAACATAAACTTAGAACAAACATTATTTCAAGTGTTTTGATTGAAATTGGAATTCCCTAAGTAAAACTGGAGGTTGTCAATAATGTACGATTATGTATTATGTATCCATTTACAGGAGTTCTAGAGTCAGTCTGTGGGAAAGAGTTGCACCTTTTTTTCTTTTTTTAATTTTTAATTCTTTTGTTGAAGTAACATTACATTATACCATTATTTAGGTTTCAAACATGCATCATTATAAAACAACATGTGTATATAATATTGTATGTTCACCACTCAAAGTTTGATCTCATTCTACACTATGTAATTGTACTCCTTTCCCTGGCTTATCCATCCTCCTAGCAGAAGGTTTGAGTTTTTAGGAGCTAAATATTATATTGAAAAATTCACATTTGTGGATATATATATACATATATATATAGAAAGCAGCAAAATTGTTGCTAATGATTACAGTTGCAAATTGAAAATGGAAATAAATGGTATGAAGATTGCACTTTAATGACCTTGAAGCAATTTTATCTTTAAAAATACAAATACAGGAAAATGTAATGCTATAGCCAATGAAAAACTAGTTTTAAAATTTTAATAATAAGTTTTTAGATAAAGTACAGTTTATTAGGATTCAGAAAATTTATAATATGGTGGTCTTGAGCCAACAACCTATAATCAAGGACTAGGAAGGAATATGCAATATTATCCATTACCTTATAAAAGCCATGTGCACATAGCTTACTCATAGCATAGAGGGCTTTAGAGAAACATTGCCTGGGAATTGTAATTTTTTTATTCAATAATGCCTTAACACAATATAATATGTTCCAATTCTTTATCATTACAATCTCTCTTAAAATTTTTTCATTGCTTGCAGCTGTCCCCCAAAGCCTGTCTGAACACTCAAGAAACTATTTTCTGAAAGCAAGCCCCAGTCCTTTCTTTTTCCTCTTCATATTCCCTCTCCCACCTTCAGACAATTTGTTTCTAAATGTTCAGCTTTCCATACCCATTTCCCAGTTACTGTAAAATCACTGCAAAGAGTATAGTTAATGAACTCTGATTATTGTTTGAAGTGGGAAAAAAAAAGGTTAGTAGTCAAAGACAAAAATGCCCTGTAGCAATCAAGAAGAGATAAGATGTGAAAATATACTATGTATTTTTTTCAGTTATGAGGACTAAATTTATAAGGAAGTAGCTTTTATTTGTATGAGTACTCCCATTGCTTACAGTTTGTGTACAATAGGCATCTTTTAAAAAATTATTAATTTTCCCTTGAAATTAACTAGAAATAATTAAAGGAAAAACCATGTACTCCATACCCAGTGCTGTGAGACTGTCCACTTTAATGGCATTTTGACGGGTATTATTACAATTTGTGAATAATATCCCTATTTGCTATTCACTCAAGAAACCCTTTTGATATGTCATTCCTTCAGTGTCATCCCTCTTTGTCTTTAGTTTCTTTGGAAAGAACTATCTGATCTTAAAAAGTTGCTGTATTTCCTGTTTTGGGAATTCAGATCATCAAGTTGATTTATTATATTGTAGTTTGCAGCTCAGTAAGTATTATTGTCAGGCACTGCTGGAGTACATCAATAAATTGCATCCATCAACTAATATTTGATCTTGTTTAGCTCTCTGTCATTACTTAATCAGGCTAAAAATTGTAACAATAAGCAGAGAACACACTGTCTTTCTCTATTAGAGAAATTATTGTTGAAATAATGGCCACATAAATTAAAGACAGTAAGATAAATAGGGTTGACAGATACAAAAGAAACAATATCAACTCCCAGTTGTGTAACACCAATAATTTTTTAAAGAATGAAACTGTATTAGCAGATCATAAATGTTGTAGCACACACTATTCATTCACCTCTACTAGTATGAACATGTAACACAGATTGCATGTAGTTTGACTGTCTAGACAAATTTGATATATTAATCTGAGTATGAAACATCTCTGGAGTGTATATTTCAAGAAATTGCCAGTGATAATTCTCATTGCTTATTTATGATACGTTTCTGTAATGAGGGATTCTTAAAGAGAACAAAATTTAACAAGCATGTCATATGTCTCCACATTTTAAAATTATTGCTCTTAGACATGTATGCTTTGATTTGGGGACAGGATTTTAAATAGTGGGACTGGGAGGACATTGAGTCTGCAAAACATAATACAGATAAATGAAAATGGTGTTAGTAGAAATTTAAACTGTATTTCCATAGAATGAACAACAGTAGGATAGTCCTTCCTCTTTTATGTTCTTCCTCTCTTCTGTTTATGGTACCTGGCAAACTTTTTCTATCACATTCTATTGTAAACAAGTCTTCAAAAATTTTAGAATTATGACCCTCGGGTTGTATCACTCCTTTTTAATCTTAGATAAAATATGTGATGGGATCAGATTAGGCTATTTCCTGTTCCAAAAAAACAATGCTCTTTTCTATACTTTGAAAAGAAGAAATGAGTAGTTTAAATATGTTTTCTTCAATCTTAATTCACTATGCACATAAGCCAGGTATTGTCCATATAAGAACACGCAAGAAGCAGTGCCTTCTTGTGAATTTATGATTCTTTGGAAACATGCACAATACAAGAAAAATAATAGCAAAATTATAGGCATATGGATAAGATTTTGCAGGAAAATTATAAAGGCTTCACCTGAGAAGAAAATAAAGAAAATATTATGATTTATTTAATAGTATAAGTAATGGCTAAGTATTACCATATAGTTCTTATCATTTCTGCAGGAAACACCAGTTTTCATACTGAAGGGAGAAACAGGTCAGCATCATAATAAAACCATCAAAATGAGTATCAAATTGAGGGGATAGGCCTCCCTGGTGGAACTGTGGGTTAAGCAACACACTATGAAGGAAACCAAAGCCACTGCAACATGAGTTCGATCCCTGCTGCCGGCCAGGGAGGGGACCCACATGGCGCAACAGACCTCTCCTTCCTCGCCCTCTGCTCCCCTCAACAGTGTGTTTTGGTCGGTCTGCTCCCGGCTCTATCTGGTGAATCCTCTCACCAACCTGGACTCTTGCCTGTACCCTAGCTCTTGTATGCATAAATAAATAAATCTTTAAAAAAATTGAGGGGATAAAATCATATGTTCTGGAACTCTGAGGGGAAAGTTGGTTTTACCTTTATTTTCAATATAAATAGTTTTTATGACCACTTCTGTTGGCTTTGGAGTTGAGTCCACTGCAGGTAGCTGCTTTTATAACACAGTTATATCTTTCATCAGGATATGTGAATTCTATGGAAATAATGAAATGCTGTCATGGAAAGAGATGCTAGACGCCATTGAAGATTATTTTTCAGATGTTTAGTACTCTTTTGTAACATTAGTTATAAAACCACTGGCATAATCACTGAAAGGACAAAAGGAGAAAAATTAATACCCAGCTATAATTATAGTATGATTCTTTTGATTCAAATTTTCAAAGAATTATTGCAGATACCTTTACTTGAACTTCAGTTTGGTCATTTTAGAAAATTCCTATTATGTGACCATATGATGAATACCACTGAGCCTATAACCATTTTTTGGCTGTTTTCTCTCTTCAATGACTTAGTGTGATTTTGCTCTGCAGCTGATAAAATAAAGGTCTGCCTTGATGGACCTCTTTGGTTATTCCCCTCTAAACGCAGCCTAGGAAGCATGAGAACTGGGGGAAAGGAGCCAGGCTTACTTAACCAGACATCCCTTTTCTGGGTAGTCAGTGTCCTAATGCAAGGAAGCTCCACCTGGTGAACATAGAATGTAATTTTTCATTGTTACATTGTGCAGTTTTTCACACTGTAACATTTTTGGCATTTGTATCAATCTCAGAATTGATACATACATTGGTATAGTAATTCACAAAGGTCATACAAAGGAATCAGTATTATCTAGAGACAAGAAAATATGGTAATATCTTAAAGTCATTTTCTCCATTATTCTCAATCATGGCTCTATTTTCTGTTCCCTTCCTCTTTTTGCCAAGAAAAGACAAGATGGTTTATTAGAGAGATCCAACAAATTGGGGTTTAATTAGAGAACTAATTGTGGACTCTTTTGGCCCTCAGATTTTTCTCCATAAAAGATTAATGATGCCATTTTTACAAGGCTGTTTGGAATCTAATGGGGGGAATGGCACTTGTAAAGTTTCTATTAGAAAGCATGAGTGTAGCAAATGATAATTGGGTGTCCTTCCCAGTGTTTTCATTGCTCACCAGGCTAGTTCTCCTGCTGGAACTCCTTATTTCATTTTCTTCTCTGCCTTCATGTAACCCTCATTTCCTTATTCTTAGATTAAATAGATTCCAATCAAAAAGAGGCAATATAATAAGAGAAAAAAAAGACTCTTCTTCCATGTAAAATGGTTTACTATTAAGTTATTTTTCTTTAAGCACTAGCCAGGACTAAACCTACTTAGCTTCTGACATTAGCCAAGATAGGGTATATTCTGGGTGCTATGGCCATAGACACATCAATATATCCTGAACTGAATGGAAAAGAAAACTACATCAAATTCCTTTGTTTCTAATAATGGCCAACCTTTAAGTATCCAAAATTTAATTTTAAATATCAATAATCTTTCTTTGAAAACATGAAGGATAATTTGTAAGACAAGAATTCTTTCCAAATATCTGTAAAAGTTAGAGATATTAATGATAGAACTTAATCATATTAACCTGTAGCATATTTTTAACCAGTGGTCCATTAATCAATATATTAACCAGGAAAGCATCAAATAGCTATCATACTCCAACCCCTATCCTATCCTAAACTTAAATAGCAAGACCTCTAATCCATGTAATTTAAAAATCTCTTGGACCCTCATACATATTTAAAAGAGTTGAATTAGAGGACTTTATATATAGTTTAAAAAGTAATTTAGATCATATTCCAAGTTATCACTATATTATTATCATGCAGCAGAGATAAATATTGCTAGAATTGGCATCTGTGTTAAAAATCAATATTTAATTCTTATTGTATTGATTCTTTCTATGTAAGAGTAAATAAATTAATTCATCATTTATAAATAAGTCAATAATCAAGAAGTTTGACTATTCAGATATGTGTCTCTTCAACTTGTAAATAGAACTCATGTTTTCTATTGCTCTTAGCATTGCACATTTTGATGAAGATGAGGATACCTAAAAAGTAATTTCTTAACTTAAAACTTTTTATAACTTTAATATTGATATAGTTAGGAAATGAAGAGGGGCCCATCTTCATTAAGAACCTTTTACAGAGGTAGTATATACAAATGTTATTTCTTTGTTTAAAAAAAGATTTATTTATTTATGCATACACGAGCTGGGATATAGGCCAGAGGCACAGGAGGTGACAGGATTCACCAGAGACAGAGTGGGGAGCAGAACAGGCAGATCAACTGAAATACACTGCTGAGGGGAGCAGTGGGTGAGGCAGGAGATGTCTGCTGTGCCATGTGGGTTCTCTTCCTGGCTGGGGATCGAACTCGCGGTGCTGTGCAGCCGATGCTTCACAGTGCGATGCTCAACCCTCTGAGCCACCAGGGAGGCCCTAAATGTTATTTCTAATGACCTTTGCATCAGTCTTTAAGAGAAAAGTATTTTAAGTCCTAGGAGGTTGAGTAACTTGATTAGGTATACGTAAGAATGGATGGAAATCCTTGTAAACCAAGCAACAGTGCTCTCAGTTCTCCTCCAAACACTTTCTGTAGCTAGTTACCTTTTTTAAAAAAAAAAATATGCATACAAGAACTGGGGTACAGGTCAGAGGTGCCGGGGGTGAGAGGATTCACCAGAGACAGAGTGGTTAGCAGAATGGGCAGATAGATTGAAACACACTGCTGAGGGGAGCAGCGGACGAGGCAGGCGAGATCTGCTGCGCCATGTGGGTCCCCTCTCTGGCCAGGATCCAACTTGTGTTGCAGTGGCTGTGGATAGCTCCATAGTGTTGTTACTTAACCCCTTGCACCACCAGGGAGGCTGGACAGTTACCTTCTTAATGGATTGCCTTTATTTCAATCTACCAAAAATTTTATCCCTATTGTGTAATGGTTTATTATACTTATTAAATACTTGTTATATTAAATGTTCAATTTGCAGATTCCAAATTTATCAAGTCACCTTCCAAATATTATTTGGCTTTCTATATACCTTAGTTTCATGAAGTAAGGCTGTTTAATCAAATTCAAATAAAAATGATCTTGGTATCCTAGTGTACTCGATCATTCTTTTGAGTTTGTTAAGGTAAGCAATTCTGCCACAAACAGTTGTCTCACTTTTGGCCTAGCACTCCTAGGCAAGCACATAGTTTCATCGACAGAGAACAATTTTACAATTTTCAAAGGACTTCTACAATAGTTAGAAGATACTCTTATTTTCTTTAGAGAATTTCATAAGACACCATACTTTCATATCCTTGAAGGAAGACACTGTAAATATATTTCAATTTTTACCTTGAAACAAAATCCTCATAGCAGAGCAACTCACCTGCCTTATATATCTCATTTTAACTATACAGAAAACCTCAGCATAGTTTCAACAGGCAGCACACTGGAATGAAAATGATCAGGAATTTCTGAGTTAGATTGATTTCCTTTGGAATTCCCAATCAACTCATTAGCAAAGCTCATGGAAGTCACTACCCTTGAGGAATTTCTGTTCCACGTTTGTAAACCATTTGTAGAAAAAAAAAAATACTTGACAAAGGCAAAACCAAATGATATGTTAAAGTGTGCGAATTGATTGACACATAGTGCAAGTTCAGTACCTGGTGCTCAGTGCCGTACTTTGTCACTATAAATTCTGAAGATTAGAATGGCACATTAGGGTCTGATCTCTACCTGACAGAGGCTCATCTATGTGAAAACCTGTACAGTCACTTCCAGGTAGACATACCAGTAGAACCAGTCTCTTCTACTGGTTGTACGTGTAATGGCTAGAGTTTACTAAATACTGAAAAATACTAGAACTCTAGAAAAGTGTGCTTACCTATTAGAATCCAACTTGTTTGCTGTTTATTATATATCCATTCCAGGGCTCCACCCCTCTGTTGCGGTGAAGAAAAGGAGGATCAGGAAAACATTTTTATAAGACAACTATGAAGCTAGGGTCATGCTTTCCTACCCATATCTTGCAAATAAATTTTATATCTTTGTTGTGATACTCATTTTATAATGTTTTTTATTTTGTTTTTGTATGTATGTCCTTACATTTCATGGGATTGAAACATACTTTTTCCCAAAACTTTTAAAATGTTAATGTTAAAAAAGGTTTTTTTTGTATCTAAAATGTGTAATTATATTCCTTCTGCCATTTACTCAGGCTGGTTGTTTAAAAGGCATTTTAACTTTTTCTGTATAATTTACCCTGTCCATAAATCATACAGATCAGATAAGGTAACTTTGAAGCAGAGTGTCATGGATTCTTACATACTTTAAGAGTAAGAGGTTCCGAAGAGTTCTGAAAATTTTCACTTATAATAAATATAAGCACACTGTTTTCAATTCCAGAAAAAAATATATTTATATGTAAGCAGATTATTTAAATAGCATTTTCTGGAACTATATTATCAGTATACTTAGGAAACAAAAGTTTTGTAAAATTTGTTATGAGCTTTATAATAAAAATGCTTGGGACGGAAGTAACTTGAGGTCTAATTGTTGTATGACCCTAATAACTTTGGTGAATGATTTAGTGTCTTTATGCAGCAGATCTTCTTCACTTTTACATTTGGTCTTATAGAATGTCTATATTTCTATCAATATTTGCAACAAATATACATTTAAATGTAATATTTTATGTGAAATTTAGATATAAAATTCTATAAGACAAAATTATAAATACATTATAATTTAATTGAAAGTAGATAATTTGCTTCTGCTTTAAGAGAACTAGATAACACTACTGAACATTTCCTAATGTGAATTTTGCTTATTAAAATCAGAAAGACACATTTGGAGGAGGCAGTTCACAAACCCAAATAAATTTACTAGTCTAAATAGAGTTTTTTATCACTGTATATCATATCACAGATCGCTGAATTTTTGAGGGAACTTAATTATTTTTTTAAAGATTTAGCATTTTGATAGCACTTAATATTTTAACGAAATATTTTATTGTATTCTAATGAAAGTTGTCTATTGTAACCCTTCAGTTATTCTCTTGAAAGCATTAAGTATTTACAGAAACAGTATTTCCATACATTCAAATACACAAAATCTCCTCTCTGCCATTTTTAGTTCAAAGATCTGCAGAGCTTTGGATCTGGGGCAAGGTTCCTTTGCTTTGCTTTGCTTTGCTTTGTGTGTGTGTGTGTGTGTGTGTATTATCAATGATGCTTCACGGAATATATTTTTTAGTACCTGACTATAATAAGCTGCCATCATAATTGCTGATACATGCTGACAAAACAAGAACAAAGTTATAATGTTATGGTATACTTGAACTCTGACTTTATAGCAAACATGAATGGGAGTCCATTAAGGAGGCTATGATGAGACATTTAGGGAAGTCTCATAAATATATATCATCTTGATACTTTTGCATGAAACTTCCAGAATGCCCAAAATACTGATTATTCCTTGCAAATAGGTGATTGTGACCATGATTTTGCTGTTGTTCTTTCCCTTCCCACCATAACCCCCATCCCTTTTAAAAGCAATAAAGTAAAGGTATTATTTCAGTTCGGCAAGAATTCTGTGTGGGTGAAGCTGAATAAGCCTTCAGAGCAATCAAGATGATTATCTAGCCATTTTGATATATTTCCCTACATCTGTTCCAGAGTCCTTTTTGCTGCACAAATCTGCCATTAACAAGCAGTTAGGACTTTAATTAACTGAACATACTAAGGAGTGAGCGCTGACAAAATGACACCATATGGAATAGAAGGATGTAAAATTCTCTCTTTAACTGTGTTGATTAGGGATTGTATTAAAATTTATCTTGATCACAAATGGTACTATTGCTGGGTACGGTTAATAGCAAAGTCTCTATGATTTGAAATACTTTGCTCATGTGTGCCAGAGCATTAAAATGTAAATTTCCTGAGTTTCAGATTTTTCCTTTGGCCTTCGTTAATTCCCCATTAGTACTCATTAACTTTGCCTACTCTATAAAGTCATATTGATCAACTTTGAACTTCAGGAAGTCAGTCAGAACCTAGTGTGTTCAAATGCTTGACATGTGCTTCTAACAAACTTATCTGGAAATTTAATATAAAGTCATGATTGCCTCCTTGTAAAAGTCACTTGTATACACAGTCACAAAATTTTGTGGGTTCCCACTAAATCTGTGGGTTCCAGATTAGATAATCTCTTTTTCAGACACACTTATTTGTCTCTGTATCTGCAGTGTTGCTTCCATTTCATTCTAGCAGTCGACCCCATTTAAGTGCTTTATTTGACCAGATTTTTAAGGTTCTTCAGCAAACATGACCTTTGGATTTAGAAATTAAATCATTGTTCCGATTTGGTTAAGGCTAATGATTCCCAATTGAATATGTTTCACTCTTGACCTGAAAGAAAGATAAAGTAAATCAACTGCAAGTCATCAGTCTTGAATTCTACTAATCCACCTAAGGAGGCAGTGGGGGGTACTTGAATAGACTGTATGAGAAGTTTTCCTCTAGGAGACTATATCATGCTTCTTAGCCAAGAAGGAATGCTTTCTGCCAATAAACAGTTTAGTTTTCATAGTGGGCTCATTGTTGAAAATAGTTTGTATTTGGCAATCATGAGTAACAAAGTTTAAAATTATACATTATACTTCTTAGTAAATTTGAGAGAAAACATTTACAGAACAGTCCCAACATGTCCAAGGGAAATGAGATAGTCACTTGTGTAATGATCATTCCCTGTAGAAATAACTTTTATTTCCCTCAATGGGGTTATGATTAGGAATTCAAGAGGAGAAGGTTGCTACAGAATTCCTTGATATCAACTAAGGCAAGCACAAATTTGGGAGTTAAATACAGATTCTCACTGCTTCTCTCATAAATAATTATTTTCATGAATTTTTTTGCATAGTCTCTAGTGATGGTTTTAATATGTAAAAGAATAACTCAATATAACTCAAGAATTAGGTGGTTGAGAAAGTTTTGACCATTTGAAAATAGGTAGTTTTTGCTACATATCGCTTTTTCCAAATCCTAAGCATACTTATCTCAATCTGAGTAAAACCTTGCATTTTTCAAGTGGTAGAGAAAGATATATATGATATAATTTCTAACTTTATATGTTATACCTAACATACTTAACAGAAACTCTATGTTATACTGTTCTAGAAGGTTTATATTGCCTTTAACCAAATCAATGGCCCCCGATGTCAGAGAGATTCTTCTGAGTAATGCTAGTGATTTCAAGTTAGAAAGCTTTTTGTGTTTTGTAAAATCGTATAAATATTTGTATTAGTGTACTTTTTACCCCACTACTGATTCAATGACAAACAGTTCCATTGTTTTCTAATAATCTTCAATCGAATTCTGAAATCCAAGTCACCAAGACTTTGAAGAAATAAAAACTCACTGTTAGCCATATCATTCCTCCTCACCTTACCTTTCCCAGCCCTAAAACAGTGACTATGTAAAAAGTCATAGGAGGACATTGAGGTATTCATCCCCCACCAAACCGAATGATCGATGCCCAAGCCATTTAATGTCCTGATGGTTCTACTGCTTCACTGGGGTTGACTGAGGATCACTGGGGGCTTTAGGTCTTTGTTCAGTCTTAGAGTCCAGAGTTCTAGGTTCTGGTCTCTGAGCTGTGCCTTGTCACTGTTCATCTGCAGGTCCTGTTATCTCCCTGTCCAGCCACTTTTTCTGATCCTGAGTAAGCTATCCTGATCTCTATACGTCTAACCACTTTTCTATCTCTTTAGTTCTCCCTATTCTACAACCCTCTGCTCCCCAAATTTCTTTATAAACACAATGTTGATCTTTGTTGTAAACAAAGGTGTTTTTCTTTATAATTCTTATACATATTTTTACTTATTGATAGGTTTACATAGTTGTATGCTTATTTTTATTCTTATATTTTCTCCAAATTTCTAAAAATATGCTTTTTATTTCAGTGTGATCCTTTGGAACGAATTATATAGAAGGCATAAAAATAAAACAATATTCCCTTGCCATTCCAACTTAGTAACTAAACTTTTTACCACCTATCATTAGTCTCATGCTTATTGATCTTACCTCTCTGCCACAATAACTTCTTCTAGTTCAGTGTGAATTCTTCAGTCCCTTATACCCTATTTTCGCTGATGCCCCCTCAGTTGCCTCTAGCAGAAGTATTTTGAGTTTCTTCAGGTAAAGAACACTTTGGTTATCAATTATCAACATTTCTTAACTTGTCCCAAAGAGGGCTGGTCTGGAAACTAGATGTACAGTCATTCTAAGGTGTTATTGCTTTTCCATCTCATCTCTCCCTCTTTTCATAACATTATGTTCCTAAAAGTCATAATATTTTATTCCTAAAAGTGAGAAGGAAGGTCAAGAGAAATCCAGAGTATATTATATGTGAGTAGAATTCAAGTTTAAGAATGTTGGCCCTGATGTAGCAATTCATTTTCAATCTTATTTTGATATTTGAATAATTTTTGTTCTTTTTCTATCTAAATATCCATATGGTAGCCATTTTCTGATTTTATTATGATTTTTAAAAGACTTAAAAGTAGTCATGATTAAGTAAAGCAGAAGGGAGTTCTTTGATAAGAGAGAGGTGCTTTGGAAAATTAATCAAGAAAACAAGCCCTTTGTTACATCTGAACTGAATGAAGACTATGCTTTCCAGGAAGTTAAAGAGATTATTCATGCAACATCTCCCACTTTTCATCAGTTTTAACATGAGTAGCTATCATAAGAATTGGGTAGAAAAAAATCATTACTGACACCTTAGTTAAAGATTTGGGTAAACAAAAGGAGATGCCAGTTACTTGGTTAGGATGGAAGCATACTCTATTAATACAACTACAAACAGGATCAAAGACAGTTCCTTTAATCATCACTCTAATCATTTACTAGTTGGTGTCTAACCACACTGTCAGCATTATTAATATTTTGGATATTTTTATATTAGGCAATTAAAGAAATTTAAATTCAAAATTTAATAGCCTTCCATTTGAATAACAGTGAGAATAAAGACATTATTGTAAAAAGGAAGAAAAGAAACAATCCTACCTAGCTAATTATATAGAAATTCATATATCAATGTATTCATGACAGAGTAGTAAGTGAATTATCCATGTGATTCATCAAATAAAATTCAGGGTAAGACCTATATGGAATTATCTTGTCCCACTCTAGGCTTAGTCATTTTCAAAATATTATAGTGCAATGAATATGTCTATACATGCAAAATTTAACATTGTTTAGCACCCTTCCCTTTTTTCTAGGTATAGAATCTACCTTAGGCTACTCAGTGCTTATTTCTAATATTTGTTATGGTTTCTGGCTCACAGAAATACACAGAAATTTCTGGATAACAGAACATTTTGGAGAACCAGACTTAGAAGACAAACAAAGCTTTTAGTAGAATAGCAAGGATGGGGCTTTCCAGGCCAGAGAAGTGTTAGACATGTGTCAACAATGTGATGTGTGTCTAGCTATGGGGTTTCTATTTCTTTTATTCCCTGTATTCAACCACCAGTCTTGAAATATCAGCCTGGATTCCCCAAAGGTATATTTGAACATGTGGGGTATTTGGAATGAAATTCTAATTCATCACCTGTAGGTATATAATCTTGAGCAAACCACTTAAAATTTTGAGAGTCAGTTTACTCTTCTGTAACACAAGCAATATATAATGAGATAAAATGAAAGTATACCTTTATGTGCTATTGGGACAATAGTAATTATGTAAGTAAAGTCTTTGGAACATAGCCAAATCTCAAAAACTAGTAGATGTTATTGCTGAAACCCCCCTTCTTAAAAAATTTCAACCTAGTATTTCATCTATTACTGACTGTCTAAGAAAATATCTTCTTCATCTTTCATTTTCAGCACAAAATAACTCTGTGACTTTGAGAAATGCCTTTAACCTTTATAGATTCAATTTCTTCACATGTGAAATAACAGGGATAATATCTGGAGCAATGCTAGAATTCTTCAAAGCCATGTTGTTAATAGTGTGCTACCCATTCTGTTTTTGATCATAATTAAAGCAAAGTATGGGCACATATATCACTTAGATTTGTATGCTGCCATTTTTTTCCTTTTTTTTTTTTTTTAGTATTTCTTTCCAAAATTTAATTTTTTGTCCTAAAACTTCTATTAAATCCTACCCCAAGGAGTACCCTACATTCCATAACAAATAGTTCTCATAAAATATTAAGTTTTTTTTTAACCACAAGCTGGCTAAACATCAATACTTCATTCTTTTGCTCCAAACACAGTATTACTTCTTTTTTTGTTGTAACACTACAAAATTATTAGAATAAATGTTCACTAGAAATTTGAAATATTGTCAAAACAACTAAATTAATAAAACTTACTAATATAGAGAAGAGAGCACAAAGGAAATATATTGATTAATGTCTGCACACAGAGTATTTACATAGTAGATTTTGCTTTTCCTGGGTGAAGCTGAAGATTCATGACATACCTATGCAAACATTTCTGTAATAATGAAAGGTTCAGAATATGTCTTTTCCAATGTTAAGTGTCTATTGTAATTAACAGAAAAAAAATGTTGTTTGGCCAACATTTTTAACTTGATATTAAGATAGGAATTTGAACATGACTGCCAGAATCTCTGTTTTGTATGTTTTGTTAATTTTATTCTACTTATTCTTTCATTGTGTTATTTCTTACTGAGTTAATAATGGTTTACACACTGTGTATGACTTAGGGGTAGAGGTTCATTCTTCATCTGTATATTACCACACCACACCCACCACCTAAGGCACAACCAGCCAGCCACTATAGTCCATTGTATCCCCCATCATTCTAAACTTTCGCCCTTTTTTCTATTCTAAAAATCAGTTAACACAACCATTTTATACATTTTTGGATTATAATATTCTAGCATCTAGAACATTTTTTTGACTATATTTAATGCAAATGTTGAGAGTGGGGGATAATAACAGGTCTAAAGACTGAATAATTCTATTTGCAAAGAATGTAAGCATGGTGAATTAGATTTTTGAGGGAATAACTTTCAAAAATCTTTCCCAAACATCATGAATTAGAGGTTTTTTTTGTTTCTTTTCTTTTTTACTACATGATAGTAATGATCATAATAGAATATTAGAAAGCGATAAAAGATGAAGAAATTAAATTGCTCTAATCTCATTACTTAGAGAAAAAAAACTAATACCATTGTAATGCATAATTATGGGGTTTTTATACAATAGTATTTATTTAAAATCAAATAACATTTTATACACTTTTTTCTAACATACTTTACTCAGTAAATGCACCATAGTATATCTTAAAAATCTAGACAGTTCTCTAAATTTTGATCCTTATTGTACCATGGCACATGGATCCACTTGGTGGGAAGCAGGAGACCCAGCCTCTGTCCAGGTTTCTGGAAGAAGACCTCACTGCCATTCTAGGGGTAGAGAGCTGGAGTGTGATCACCACATTCAGGCTGCAATGCCTGGGAGTTCCCCCCATAACAATTGCCATGAAGGAATGACAATTAAACGGCAAGGCTGTAATTTTCCAAAAAATTCAACTACTTACAATGATAGTGTAAATTGATTAGTAAATTTTAAATGCCCAGGAATTCCTTCTCCTGTGCTCACAAAAATGTATCTGTAAGGTTTTTTCCAACCCTTTATGCATATTCCTAAGTATTTTTTTTTTTTTTCAAAAACCACTTGACTGTTTTTTATCCCCACGACCCTTCCTTATACCCCCTTAAGTTTCCATCTCTCCTCCCCCAGCCTCAGATACTTCACTTCACTGATTCACATCTATCAGGGCTTGTTTTTTTTTTTTTTAAGTATTTTACTTTGTTGAATTATCCACTATGTGATTATCCAGTATTTATCTTTGTTGTTCTGACTTGCTTTGTTTCATTTTTTTTCTCCTCAGAAATCCTTACATTTTGCTGTAAATGTCAGCCTTCCATCTTTCCTTATGTAATTGAATCTATTTTTAAAAGTTTTCAGTAAAACTAGTATAGTAGGCCTTCACATCTTAGAGTAGAGAAGGCATTAATATTATATTTTTTTTGTATCCAGAAAAAGAATTTGAATCCAGTAAAAACAAACAGGGAGAAATTAATGTTTAAAAATATAGTAAATTTTGACTGTCCAGGAAGTGTTCATGGGTTTAACTACAGAGGTTAAGAGACTTAACTTCACATAAATTTCTTTGAACATCTTCATAAAATTGTTAAAACACAAAAAAGCTTATTAGGCATTTCTGATTACTATAATTTTTTCCTTAAATGACCTTCAATGTTTCAACATTATTTGCCCTACAGAGCTAATAGGTATTATTCTGTGAAATTATTTCTAAGTTCTCAGAAAAGGAATCAAATTGAAGGGAGTGGCAGGGAAAAATGTGTTAGAAAAATACTTCTTCTCATTAGTTTGCCACTAATAAAAAATTCA
The DNA here is from genome assembly GCA_019455555.1 of Galemys pyrenaicus. Taxonomy (NCBI): domain Eukaryota; kingdom Metazoa; phylum Chordata; class Mammalia; order Eulipotyphla; family Talpidae; genus Galemys; species Galemys pyrenaicus. The sequence continues at coordinate 2,034,396 of JAGFMF010012298.1, forward strand.
TCCTACTTATCCATGAACTGAGTTCTACCCTAAGTGGAAAGATTCTAAAGATTTTAGACCTTAGAATATCTGTGTGAAGTTAAACACTGCCATGGGAATTATCAAGAGGAATTCATCCTTGGAAAAGTTAGCAAGAAACAAACAGTAAACCGAAACATCTTATTTACTTTTTCTCTGCCTACAAATGTTGATCCAAGCTTCCGAATGATTTCTTCTTCAAAAGTTTCAACTTCAATGAAGTTTTTTAGAGCATGTTTATGAAATAAGTATCTCAAAATACAAGAAAAAGAAATGAAGTTTCTAAGTCAAGAAAGGTAGGAGGCAGTGCACTCTTATTTTCTGCCGTGAAGCAAATACTAGCCGCAGTGTTTGAAATCAAAATGCTTTAATAGAATAGTATGATAATTTTAAGTATCAAAACCTATTTTCTATTTTGTTCCTGACTTGAGAGAAATGAAAATTTGCACACAGATTTATTTTGTTGAAACATCACAGTAAGAATTTCTAATTTTTTTAAAAGATTAATTTATGCATATAAGCACTGGGGTACAGGCCAGAGGTGTGGGGATGAGAGGATTCACCAGAGACAGAGTGGGGAGCAGAACAAGCAGACTGACTGAAATGCACTGCTGAGGGGAGCAGCGGGTGAGGCAGGAGAGGTCTGCGGAACCATGTGGGTCACCTCCTCAGACAGAAGCAGGAATCAAACTCGTGCTGCAGTGGCTGCAGTTTGCTTCATAGTGCCTTGCTTAAGCCATTTGCAACACCAGGGAGGCCTAGAATTTCTAATTTAAAAAAAAAATAATTCTGACTACTTACTTTCATCCTTATTCAGAAATAAATTAAGTTAGTGATGGAGATAAAGCAGTATCTTCATTCTGTCATATATTACATGTGTCCTGATAGGATGCACAAAAGATTAACTTTTGAAAACTAACTCTTTAGTTAAATATACTGTTAGAACAGGTAAATTACAGTGAGCATCAAAATGCATGTTCTATGCCAAAGTAGCAATGAAATAGCACCAAATAGCTGATTGTATCCACCTTTTTTATAAGGGTTGATTGGTTGTTTAGGATGCTGTTATTGTTTTGGGTTTTGTTTTGTTTTAATTAAGAATCTAATTTGAAAATGGAAAAGTACCTTCCTTTATTTTTCTTTACTATTATTTATTTCAAATTTATTCAATGTCTCAGTTACAACTCTTCTTAATAAAATATCTGAAAAAAATTGATTGTAGATGAAAGACTTTCAAATTTACTGTTTTATTTCTAAGACTAGATTTGTGGAGGATGAGAAGACTGGTTTTATGAAAGGGTTTTGGACGGTGCACTTTGCAAACAGTAGTACTAAAAGCAAAGGAAAAGTATTAACCAATGGCATTTTCAGAAAAGATTGCAAAAATATCAAAAAGGGAAAATGATGAGAAGAGCAATTTGTCTACCTAGATGGTTTGATATGAATTGGAGTACTCACTTACAGATGCAATTTCAGTTTTCTTTCTGTAACTGGGAATGACACTTAAAAAACAGAGAGCAAAAATATATACTCTGTAGGACTCAGGTCCAATTCTGCCTCTAGCTTCCAATAAAGCTGGTAGAAAGAAACTGGCATTTTATTAACATCCACAGACCTCAGGCACTGAAAATTATGACTCCTCTACTGTACTTTCAAACTGGAGTTGAAAGCTGTCTTTTCTGCTACTTTAAGGCTAGTAGATTGCCTTGCTTCTCTATGGACATTCCTAAAGATCTTGTAATTTAAGCAGATTTCAAAAACTAATGCATTGGGTGTTCTAATCCATTGGTGTTCTGCTATAGAAAATGATGGAACCAAAAAATATAGTATTGGAATGTATTAGCAAAAATTCATTTTCTTCCTACACCCTGCAATAACTTCATTGTTTAAAAATAAGTCAAATATGTTTTTTCCTAAAAATCTCTGCACTGTTTTTTTAGGAGATTGATTTATTTATGCGTACAAGCAGTGGTGTGTGTGTGGAGACGGGTTGGGGCGGGGGGGGGGGATTCACTGATTCACCAGACAGAGTGGAGAGCAGAACAGGAAGATCCACTGAAATACACTGCCAAGGGGAGCAGTGGCAAAACAGGAGAAGTCTTCTGCACCATGTGGATCACCTCCCTAGCCAGAGATCAAACTCTTGCTGCAGTGGCTGCGCATAGCTTCACGGCACTGAGACTTAACCACTTGCACCACCAGGGAGATCCCAATCTCTACAATCTATAGAAAAATTAACTACCTACTAAATTTATTCAAGAAGTTTTCTTGGTAACCTGCACTTTTGACTTTCCTATTCCCGCTATTTAAAAAACAAACTTTATTTCCCTTATCTTGCTGAGAATATTTTGTTAACAAACTTGCTCTGAATATGGAATGCTAGACCATGCAGACATTTATTGTAATTCAAAGTTCACCCCTCATTGGTAATAGTATGCAAGCTAATTATTCTCATCCATGAAATGGGAATAACAACAGCAACTTCACAGGAATGTAATGAAGATTAACTGCTATCGTATTCCTGAAGCTTCCAGCCCAATGAATGTCTTAAGACAGGTGCTCACATTGTTAGTGAAAGGTCCTATGACTCACTGGTCTCCTCTTTTTTTTCCAACCCCCTCCCCTCTCCACCTCCCATACACAACCTAATCGCTAAATAACGCTAAATAATGCATACGTAATTATAGAACATTAGCATGAATGCCCCGATGCATTTGTTACTGTATTAACCAGCAGTGAACTTGGCATTCCATCCCCAATCTTTCTCCTTCATTAATCCCCTTGGGCAACCCCCTCAAACACATGAGTGAGTACACCAGGGCATCAGGCAAACTGTGAAACCAGTCATGCACAGGAGTATTTTTCTATCAGAGTTTCAGCTGGTCTGGTTCTGTCTCAAAGACCAGACAGAGCTCATTTTGCTCACAATTAGCCAGACTCTGGCCATGTGGTCACTACCATCAAGATCTGCCACAAGGAGGACAGCAGTTCAATAAAATCTGGACACCTATTTATAGTCCACTTGAAACAAACCCTTCCCTGTGAAGCCAAAGGGGTCCTCCTTGAGAACACAAAAAGTAATTCATCAGCCCTGTTATTAACCAGGGCAATTAAGGGGAGGAAAATGCAGCAAGCACATTTTCCCAGCACTCAGTTTACAAAACATTTTCTCTGACATGTTGTCCCCTTTCACCCTCATACCAACCTAGGAGGTAGATAAAGCAGACTCTAGTATTAAATGTTCAATTTATAGATTGTTAAGCTGATACCTACAAGGTTACATAAATTGCTTTAGTTATAGGACTGGTAAACAGAGGTAGGTTTGGAGGGAAAGAATGAGAATGATTTTCTGTTAAGGCCATCAAACTAAGCTTCAGTAAACAGTTTTTTACCTATCAGAACAAGTTTACAACTAAAACAATTATTTTGAATATACTTGCAATCTTAAATTGTTTCTTCTCCATTTTGATAAGAAAATCAAGATATGAGAAATAAAAATTGCATAGGGAATCATAAACATTTGTATCTGTCTATAACATATTCATTAAGAATGATTATATATTTTAGGTAACAAATGCCTCTTGAAACTTATCCAAATTAAAATAAGCATACATCAATACTAATCTTGAAAACTATGGTAGGAATTTTTATGAGAAATTTTTATTAATTCTGTCAGTTCTGAAATAAATATATCTTTAACCACCTTTTTAATATGGGAGGGGTTGTATGATTCCAATGTGTATATAAAAACCATGACTGCATTATTATAAATTAGTTTATGAACCAGAAATGAAATTACTCTTTAAAGAATTATTTTAATTTGATTTTGGCAAATAGTTTAATTTTCTAATACCTTTTTGTAAGCTTTGTTACCTTAAAAAGTGTATGCAAAATTTTACTTGTAATGGATAGCTAAGCATTTAGAATAGCTAAAGAGAAGTGTGTGTGTATGTGTGTGTGTGAGAGAGAGAGAGAGAGCACATGAGAGAGACAGAGTGAAAGAGAGAGAGAACGAACATGAGAGAGAGCTTACCCCCTGGGTTAGCCAATTGTCTTTTGGAGATTTCAAGATTTATAGCTTCTCCGATTGTTGCTGTAATTCTAATATATGGAGTCTGGAATTTCTCGAAAGACAAGGTGTCTGAAGTTTAGGGTCTTTCCTCCGTCTCTTCTCTTCCTGCACACACTTTTGTCCATGTTCACCTTGTGGCGACCTTGCAGGTGTCTGTTTTTTTACCTGAGCTGGGAACCCAGTGGTGCTGGGAGCTGGCAGTGGTTTCCATTCCTGGGTGATAGAGTCATGGGAGAAACTTCTGTGAACCAAGAGAGTAGGACCCGGCTCATATGTGCTTTAAGCAGTTCAGGACAGAAACAGCTGCTCAGTCTCCCAGCCTGTGAGCGCAGCCTGCATTTGTCACTGGCCACCGAAGTGTGATTGTACAAGGTGAGAGCTGGGTGCTTTTACGTTAATTTGGAGACAAATCACCAGGTATTGCTGTTGAATGTGTTTGTTCATTTGAGGATACTGATTATCACCACAAATTTGGGACCTTGACTGTGTGTGGTCTTTTTTATGCTGTTTTATTTTTGCCATGATCCATTCAGCTATTCACGTTGTCCCAAATTGTGAAAACAGTTTGGACAGTGCTGTGCTGATGCTGAAATGAGGCTGGTTTGGTACCATTTTCTTTGATTCTTTCATTAATTGGTGCTGCCAGATGTTATCACAGTTCAGAATTCCAGTGCTGATTTGAAAATATATGAAAACTAATTCTGATGCATATCAACTGCTGTTTGGAGTACTTGCTGTTGTGTATTCTCTGCTTCACCCTGGTGTTTTAGTGGTTGAAACTTTGAGAAGAGCAGAATGCCTTAGGGTCTGATCTGGTGATGAAAGTAACATGAGCTTTTGTATTTTTTCTTGTCAAAAGTACTTCTGCTTAGCTTTGTGTGTGTGTATGTCCATCTGTATAATTAAAATATGAAACTGACAGCCAAAAATAAACCAAATAATAGTTTGCTCTATTCTGATGTATTTGTAGATAACTCAGTGTATAAAGCTTTTACTGTCAGCATATTTGAATGTTGAAATTTCACATTGTGTTTACACAAGCACAGACAACTACCGTGCATTGTGACAGTATGCGGGACATGGAGTGTGTACTTACTGCTAGCACAATAGGAATCTAAACAGGCTCTTGGCTAAATTGAGCTAAACTGACAGGCCTTAATCTTGCCCCAATTTGTATGTTAGCTACTTAACTGGACCTTATATAAACCGATAGAGGAGATACATTGTATCTAGATAATATATAATTGTATGTAGATATGCTTACATTCATAAACACCTGTTCCAGGAAAGGACAATGTATGGGAATTTGGTATTGTATAAATACAGTAAGGAAGAGCTTCCCTAGTGGCACAGCTGGTTGAGCGCTGCACTATGAAGCCTCATGGGCACAGCAGTGGGAGTTCCATCCCCAGCCAGAGAGGTGACCCATATGGCACAGCATACCTCTCCTGTCTCGCCTGCTGCCTCCCTCAGCAGTGTATTTCAGTCCATCTGCCTGTTATGCTCCCCACTCTGTCTCTAGTGACTCCTCTCACCCCCCACATCTCTGGCCTGTACCCCAGCTCTTGATGCATAAATAAATAAATAAACAAATAAATAAATAAATAAATAAATTTTAAAGAGCAAGTAAGTAGCATATTAAAATGAGGAATAATTATGATGAAACATTGAAAAGGACTTTAACAGCTCTCAGAGTCAGCATAAATGACAGAGGCAGAAACTCTTAATAAAGCATGTTAACCTGTGGAATATATTGTCTTTGTTAATCAAGTTGCAATCTGGTGCCATAATAGATAAAATTTAAAAACAAACAAATTTTAATATTTTGTATAAAATTAGTATATTTTTAGGTAAGTTTTGAACAGTAGTGAAGTAAAAATACATATTACAACACAATGAACATTAATTCTACAAAAATGCTTAATAAGTAGCACACAGTTTCAAAATAATTTGCTCCATTTTTGAGTCATGTCATTTTACTAAGAAGATTCCAGTACTCCAAATGAGACTGTCACATGTTTTAAATAAAAATATACTGCTAAATCTTGGACACTCTCTTCATAGTTTCTGACTCTATGTAACACCAGACTGGTGAGCAGGAAACTCCACTGTCATGCTTTCTATGGGCATTAAGAGCAGTAATAGTTTCCTTTGACAGATAACAAAACTTGAGGTGCACAAATAATTGACGTGCATTTTCCATATTGGAACGTGTATACCTGAACTCTTCTGATGCTGAGATATAAAGTGTCCTTAATACCATAACTGAAAAGATGTGATGAAGGGTCTATTACCACTTTATAAACATGAGAGAATCTGTATCTCCTTCATGACTGCAGTCAATGTGTTCAAATGTGATGTACCTCTGTGCTGATGGTCATCTATTCTAAAAGACTAGAAATTTGGTCATTTATTTGATAAACCATAATCAGTGTAAATAATCAAGAAAAGCTTTAGTGTCTGTGTTTATTCTTTAGATAACTGGCTTACTGAAACATACAAAGAGGTTTAAAAAGGTTTAGAGATTACTGACTGACCTCAAAGCACAGGCCAATCTATTCAAACACAATTGCTCCTATACAATTAAGCTCTCCCAGTTAAAGAGAAAGAGTTTTCTTTATTTCTATATTTGATAAGCATCTCTAATGTGTTTTAAAACTTAAACTTCTTCATATGTTGTGTTTTTACTCTTTTTCTTCCTCCTTTCAGTTTTATACTTTATTCTAGATTTTAAATTTATTAAGTCCTTATATGACTGAACCATCTTTCTTTCAATTCACATTCAATGTCTTCTCTTTGGGCAATAATTTTGATTGATTTTTTTTTGAGATTGAGGAAAGACTTACCTCCCCTGAGTCCAAGAGATCACTGCCTACTCTGTGAGTTTGATATAGGTGGTTATTTGGAAAGAAAAGGATAAATGGTTACTAGGCAGGCAGTGACCTTATCTATCATGCCTACCATTTCTGTTATCCATGATTTCTTATCAATCTTATCTAGAAACTAGTCTTGGGAACCTTTATCAACAATGTGTTTACATGTACTGACATAGTTACACTTTCACAAAAAATGTTGATAAATTGAGGTGAAAGATGATGTGTAATATGTGAGTTTGACTTAAGCAGTATCAGTAGTTTTTATATCTCTCTGCTTATCATTTAGGTAATTATGTTATATTCTGACTACTAACTCCTCCCAAAGTGTTATAGAGACAGAAGAAGTAATGAGGACACAACTTTTATCTGGTCTTTCCAGATTCCTTAAAGGTCTATAGGGTATTTGGAGAAAGAAACAAAAAACCCAGCATGCGTGGCTTGACTATTCCTTGTTGGTATTCTTCTGAGGCCAAGTGTCCCAATTAATTGCTCTTAGTGGACCATTGGGCTATGAGTGACAACTGGAGGAGGAACAGATGGCTGTAAGCAATCCTTTAAAATTATTTTATACAAGTCTGCTCAAGAGGTCTGCCTCACATGTCTGAATCAAGTGTATCTTCTAAGAAAATGAGATGCAAAGAGTCTGGTGCTAGAAAATTCTGGACCCAGACTGCGACTGCCTGTAGTCCCTGATCACCACAAAAGAACCCACCAAAGTAAAACATCTCAAATACAATGCAAGTACTATTTTTCAAACCTAAAAAAACTTCTGCCAGGGAAGTCTTCAGACCTGACCCCAGTGTCTTCCAGGACCCCCTAACAACCACTCCCAACCAAACACAAGAAATATTTTTAAAAAATCCATCAAACTGTTAGGGGGAAAGGTAGTCCTAAATGGATTATGGGTGTGTGGACTCCAATCCCCACTCCAGACCATCAGTGTTCCAGAACCACAAATCCAATAAGATGATTATCGAAGAGTAGATTACTGGGACCTGAGGGTGGAGTTAAGCAGCCAGGCTGGCTATAAAACCGAGGTGAGCCTTGGACACGCTCTCTTACTGAGGAGCCAGACTCCTTCCTTCAGAGCCATCTCATTCGACTCGGAGCCAGCCCTCAATGCGCCATTGCTTAGATCTGGTAGAGTATTTGTGGATTTGTATCCCTCTCTTTTTCTCTTGGCATTATTACTATTTTATTCCCCTTCTTTCATAAAATAAAACGTGCTAATAACTTTTGCCACGTGTACCTGGAGTTGAGACTTTAAAAGTCTTCTGAGCGCGCGGGTGAAGGACCCAGTGTGGGGAACCCATTTTATATTAGGGTTGCCCTGTAACAAAACTATTTATAAAAATCACAGAATTCCAATTAATATGTAAGTCAAATAATCATTTGAAGACAATGTAATTACAACTTCCAATTATTTCTTATAGCTAAGAAACTATGTGTAGGAAATTATTACAAAGGCAATTTTCATCTTAAAGGAATATTGAAAAATTCTATTTCAGCATATCAAAGTCCAATTAAAAATGACTTTTGGATCTTTCTTCTGATAGAATAATTTAACAACTAGTTTGCCCTGAATATTTTGATGATAAATTTTAACAAAAACACTGGACACTTCCTTTTTCTGTTATTCTCTTGTAGAATGAGGTTTCACTTAACTGAGGACTCATATTTGAGCACAACAATGTGTTAAGAGGGATTATTTTATAGCTATAAAGAAATGTCCTCTTTTCTTTATAATTTCATATGAGAATTATGTTTTAAAATATAGGTTTCATTGTTATTCAGCTATAGTGAGACCAGTAGGTCAGGAGCTGATTGCCATTGAAGAGACAGTGTTTCATTCACAATCCCCAAGGGTAGGGAGCATGCCACTGGGGCTTGGGGGTTGGTGATGGGGGAGTAAAATGGGAAGTACCAGGGTTGGTAAGAAGGAAGAAGAGAAGGGAGAACGCGGGCAGGAGTCTTTATTGTAGTTTCTGTAGAAAGGACCAGCAAGACAGTGTAAGCGAATTTAGCATTAGCTAATTTGATTAATTAAGTTCAGCAGACACTGGGACACAGGGATTGTCTAGTTGTCCGAGTACCTGACTCTGAGATTAAGGCAAATGGGTAGTGCCTGGTGTAGGAGAGACCTTTGAGGGCTGATAAGGGTAAGGATTTGGTACTGGTTTATTTGCACATGAAAGACATGCTCCCAGGAGATACTTTACTATCTCTGGGAATTGACTAGTCCTGGAGGGGCAGTCTAGGGTCAGCAAGGTCTCAGATATCAAAGCATCAGAAATATAGGAAGTAAAAAAGGCAATAAATCAATACAAACCAGCACATCCAAGCAGGACTGGACTTCTTCATATTGTTGTGCAACCACCCGAGGCTGGGCCTGTTCACTTTTGGTTTGCTCAGCCTCCAGTAAACTAGCACAGCAATGAGAAGGATGAAGCTGAAGGTCAAGGCTGATAACACAACAGAGGGATGATCCATGCCATTCTCCCTGGCGAAGAGCAGCTGCTTCCTCTCTCTTTCTGGTCTGAGTGTCATCACAAGTGCCCAGAGTGGCACTACCTTTTAGCCCTCCCTTCTAGGCCCAGGTGTGCGCATGTGCGCATGTCTTTGAGCCTAGAGGTCCATAACTCTGGGAGGTGTGCAAGACCTCAGGTACTGGCCACAGAGGCTAGTGGTGCAAGGGTGTAAAAATCCCTGCTTTTAAAACTCATTTGCTTAATAATATCAATTGCCAAGTGTGGGAAGGTGTCAAAAGTGAGCCTTTCTCTATACCAGCTGGCCCAATAGCCTCTATATTTTTCATGTGTTCATGCTCTTTGAGATGAAGGAAAGCAAAAAAGATATAAATAAAAATAATTGATTTTCATTCTTATTTCCAAGGCTGATGCATTATATTTTATCCTGGAGCCAGACAAATGTTTTTAAAAATATAGACCATTCTCTTGCTCTTAACCCTTATGACTCTTAAAGCTGACCCTTGATCGAGGCCTCGGAGAGGCATAACTATCTGGTGTCTGCAGCTTTCTGATCTATGATTTCCACTGTGTGACAAGGGAACAAGACACTGACTGCTATGCACTAGCCCTTCTGTGTTTATCAGACAGAACTGCACTGATTCTGTAAGATTTTATGGGTTGTGTGCTTGGTGGAGAGCATGCTTGGTGGAGAATGTGCTTGGTGGAGAGCAGTAGGGCTTTAATTGGAAAGCTTTCCTTTAAGGTCTGTGGATTGTTTCTTCATTTTTACTTCCTATCCTCTAGTTAATTTCATTATCCTGGAATTCCTCCCCTGCCATGATCTCCAGTACCAACTCACACTGTCCTCTGACCTGGATAAAAGAACACTCATGTCCCTTATGTCATTCACGCTAAGTTCTTTACACTGACAGTCTGTTGAGAGCAAAGCACAGTGTCCCTAACCAACAGATTAAGGCAAATCCAGTACTTCAAAGCCTACAGGCATTGAAAAACCACAGGGAATACCTTGTTATAGTTGGAATTTCTGATTTGTGGATCTGTATTAGCTAAGAACTTAGCAAAGTTCTTAAACTTTTATTTTAATGGAATCTTGGAAAGTAGAACCACTTTTCTAAATCAGTCATGCTGAATTTAGTCAAGGTGGTGAGAATGAAGGCCAAATGTGTCCATGCTAAAATTTAAAAATAGACATATAAAGTTCATTGCAAGTCACAGGAAAGTGGTTTTAGCCATCAGACACAGTTTATATTCATTAAGGATATAAATGCTAGGATCAAGTAGACCTGTTTTGAAATCTATAAACATGTTGTTTGACTATGGGATAGTTATTTAACATTTTAAACCTCAGTTTTCACATCTGTAATATTAACATAAATCATTTATTTTAAAGTTGAAATGATATAACATATATGTGGATTTTCAGTAGTAGAAAGGATTACCATATAGTAATCAGAATGGATTGTGAATGGAGATATTTTAGCAAATAGGATTACTATAATATTGCACAGAAGTTTTTTTCTAGCTCAGGCAAAAGGATAAAGTGGGGAAGTTATCAGAGAGAATAAAGGAAATAAGTGGGAGACAGAACAAGATAAATTTGACTAACACAGATGTAGATCTGATTGCTGTTGTATGTGTGTGTATACACATTTATATATATATAAACTCCTCCTATGTATTTAATGTAATATCTTACTTATAGTAGGTACTTAGCAGTGTTTAAAGAATTTGTGGATTGAGAAAAGAATGAGATAGTAACACTACTGGTGAGAGAACTGAGGTTTATAGAAAAACACTTAAAAACTCCTCAAAGGTTTCCTGTCTGAAGTATAGTGTTCTGATTAGATAAGAAATCTGATTAGATTTACCTTAATACTTAAAAAAAAAAGTAAGACATCAAACCAAGAAGAATATGTATAATGCTTGCACAGTATATTCCCTATCATAATACATAAGTAGAGAGAATACAAAACGAAAATTCTTTGAACATGTAAAGTATTCATGGACTTGTTAAATCAGAGACAAAGAATCCTATGAAGTCAATGTGGTTTATGGTAGAAGTCAAAGGTGAAGCCAGAGATACAACTGGAAAAACCATTAATCTTAAAGAAATGGGACAATGGCTTCAATATGGAAGAGGTTTTGAAATTTGATGAGGAGCCAAGATATCTTATCCTTGTTTTGCTTTATTTAGTTTCCCCAGAACTTGTCCACTAAATGACAATAACCTTATCCATTTATTATGAAAACTCAAACAATCCTACACTTTCTAAAGATCCTTCATGGGGATGGTACTACCTTGTAGTTGGGCCCACTGAGAGTATAAAAATAGGCTGAACTATATTAAAAAATAGTGTGCTTCTTTCCTAGCTGCTAGTATAATCAGGCATTCTCTAACTGATAGATAGTGGCCTTATCTTTCTGGGAGTGTCTGTCTTTATGTCCAAATTTCCCCTTTATAACAAGGATATCAGTTATATTAGATTAAGCTCTACCCTATTGACCTCTTTTTAACTTAGCTGCCTCAATAAGTACCCACTCTATTTCCAACTGAGCATATTCTGAGGTGTGGGGGAGAGTGTTTAGGATTTCTATAGATTTTTTTTAACAGTACAATTTAGCCTATAACATGGATTTGAAAGAGGTGGTAATGAAAAAAACCTATGAAAATTCATGCTACACAATTTGCTGTTTTTCTACCTCCATGTTGTAGAAGTGTGGGCAGTGGATTAGCTGCAGTATTTTCTCAGATGGCTAGGGATGCAAAACCTCAGTTCCCAACCTCGTCCCCCTCAATGAGAATGTACATTTCTACCTAGACCTCAATGTGTTACATTTTTACTTGAAATTATGAGAAGAGCTCTTGTAAATAATCAAATAAAAGCATCCATCTTAAATGCCAAGAGGTAGAATAAAAAAATACAGTGTGTGTTTGCAGGGGCCCCATTAGTATGTGCAAATAACAAGTATGGACCATTATTCCAACCCAGCTTTAACACACCCCCTTTTTTATAAAGGTAATGTTGATCTCAAGATAGTTTTATGAGTTAAGTTTCAGTTATTATTCATTTCCTAAACTATAGCTTATCCCTCAGGAGAGAACTCAGATCATCATATATAGATATAACTCAAATTCCCTTTCCTGTTTTACTTTGCTGATATAAGTTGCTCTTTTTCTGCCAATGTGTCTACAACTTGACTTGACCCATCTAGGTAATCAATTTAATCCTGAAATAAGGCCCACTGAGGAAGAAAAAAATCTCCAGTAATGGGGAAAAGACATTTGAATTTGTAGATCATCTTCTGAGTTATTGAAAACATTTGGTGAACTCTTTTATCACTAACTTTGGTCTTTTCTGTCCCATGGTCTTCCTGTTATTTTAGGAATTTAATTTAACCAGAAGTTGTAGAATCTAGGTCACATGATGGCAAATCAAAGATAAAACTTTAAAATCAAAGAGATAAAATTAAACCTATCCTAAAGTCAGCTTGCACAAATGCTTATCACTTGCCACAACTCAAACATTGTCCATGACAGTCTCATGAGTAAATCATTTAGATGGCATCTGATAATGTCTGATGTTTGTGTATTTCCAGAGGGAAGAGGAAATAATGACAATGAACTAAAGGGTTACCACTCCTATTGATTTAGACTCAATGGAAAGAATAGAATAGACTCCATGAAAGTAGTTACACAAATTATCTGGAACATCAAAAGTAGCAATTTGTAAATATACATTCTTTAGCATAATTCTTGCTTCCGAGTACCTTTCTCAACGAGATTATTTAGAATCTTTATAACTGAGACTAGAATTCCTAGTAGCCAATATTCTTGCCATTTTTCAGTATTTATCAAAACTTGAATCCATGGTAACTGTCTGTTTTCACATTGAAATTCTTTACCACTGCTGAAAAAGCATTAATATCCCATTTGTCTGGTCATTGCGCCAACATTTTTGAGAATAAAATAATTTCACTGTTGACCAAGCAGATGCAAAATAAATGAGTTTAACTCAAATTAACTTGCAAGCCATGAAGTACTTTCTGAAGACATTCAGTGACTTACAAGTAGTTGTAGAAAACAGAGCAAAACAAACAACAACAAAAACCACAAGAGAGAATAAACTTTAAAAAACTTTGACAGAAAAATTTCTTTAAGAAAACTAAGCATTCTGCCACAATTGATGTCAAATATATAAATAAAGAAAAGAAAAGAAAACTAGGATCCGGGTGCCCAAGTCTGGCTTCTGAACCACTATGCTATGCAGCCTTTGAATCGATGCAGGGCCAGTTCCTGATCTGTGTTTCTGGTGGTTGCTTCTACAGATTGTAAGAATTAATATTACACAGATCAGTGGGCTGTGGTGAGGACTACACAGTGTAAAACATTTTTGTTATTGTTATCAGACAGTAAAGGGAGTCCTCCAGGACTGTACAAATGTATAAAACATTATGAAATTGCCACTTTACCTCAATGTGGTCCCATGAAAGGAGGAGCACTAGAGGAAAACAAAGCCAACTATTTCATGGTCATGATTCAACCCATGGGAAGAATTGGCAGGGCATATTATATACACATCAGCTGTGGCAAAAATAAGTCAACATTGTTTGTACAACGCCTGTGATGTCTGGAGGACCAGCTGTCTGGAAAAAGGAGAGCACAGCTTCCTTTCTTGTTGAATGTGGTCTGCCAGCCAGCTGGCATGAGCGGAAGTGGAAGGAAGCTCACGTTGATTGAGCCAAGTGCATTGTGTAACTTGCCACATTTGGTTCATCCAACTAGATGGTGCCGTGCTATCAGTATCCCTGAGACTTGGGGACATCAAAGAACTCAGCCAGGAACCCACAGGTAGTGAAAGACATTCTGACTCCAGTTCCAGCAAGCTATACCAATTATTACCCTAGATAATGCTAACTATACTCACCATTGACCAACTGAAGTTAGCATTAAAAGCCAAATACTTTACATTAAGAAATATTACATTTCACATTAAGATATTTAACAAATGCTTAATACAATTAACGAATGCTTATTCATAAATAGGCACTAGTTTTTTTTTCCCCCAATGATAATTTACTTTATTACTAAGGTAGTAATGAAAAAGAAAATTGTGAAAGGAATGAATGTTATGTGCCTAAGTAAGAAATGTTAAATGTGTTTTTTTTTTTAAATTTAAGTGCACAGGATTAGGAGTATGCTACATTTTTTTCCTTATAATAATTTATAAGATGTGAAATCATGGAAATTAATAAATTTGTCATTATTGAGTCAAATAGCAAGTTACCATTCAAATTTTTGTGACTGCCTTTAAGTTTTAAAAGATTACATTGATGCTACAGCAGTATTTTCTATCTAGGTTAATACTGCTATTAATATGCTAGATTAGTCTGATATTTCTTTTATTGTCTCTATATGACTAATAACATAAAAATAGATCAGCTGAATTAAAAAGGGAGCCATTTGTTAGGAAACCTGCATGTTCTGTTAATATCTGTGATTTGTAAGAAAGGAAGGTTAAGTAGCTATTGACTGGCAGAGCTAATATCTGATATCAAGATAACAGGAGAGGCAAAAGGGATTCATGATAAGAAAAATTTTAATGAGTTGTAAACTTAGTCTTTAAGTCTTTTGACTCATTCATTGTGGACAGAAGACATCTTGTAGTCTTTAAAAATTCCTAGAATTGTGTTCACTTTCCTCAATTAACAACATAATCAAGTTTAAACTAAATAATACTAATAATGTTTGACAACTAAATCTAACTGATAAAATACATATGAATTTACAGGTTGGTGTATATTAAAAATTAGAAAAAAAATCTATAAAAACTTTATATTTTAAAATACTTTCTCACCTAGGTAATTTGTATATCTGTGTAGATAGACATTTTATGGAAAGTTCACACATTCAAAACTTAACAATTCTCATTACTCAGTATTTTTTAAAAGATTTATTTATTTATGCATACAAGCACTGGGGTACAGACCAGAGTCATGGGAGGTGAGAGGATTCACCAGACAGAGTGGGGAGCAGAACAGGCAGACTGACTGAAACACACTACTGAGGGGAGCAGCGGGCGAGGCAGGAGAGGTCTGCTGTGCCATCTGGGTCCCCTCCCTGGCTGGAGGCAGGGATCAAACTCGTACTGCAGTGGCTGTGGTTTGCTTCATAGTGCATTGCTTAACTCACTGCGCCACCAGGGAGGCCCATTACTCAATATTTTTAATGTGATTTTCATTAATATCAAGAAAAAACAGTTTTGTTTTATAGAATTAATAGTGCAACACTGAGTTGCACCATAGTCTCATCAAATTGAAAAAATAAGCAACTATTATTTGAGTAAAAATTTGGTTGAAGTATAATCATATCCCTATATATTTTTTGTTGTTGTTTTCTTGGAGTGGAAATAAGATGTGCATTTGCATAAACACATATGTGTGTGTATAAACATGTGTGTGTTTGTTTTGAGTGGGCAGAGTGAAATAGAAGGGCATGTCCACTAATACTGGTCCTTAACAAAAATGAATTCATAATCATTGTGGCATATTTTAGCCAGGTAAGTTCAATATACATGTATCTAATAAAATGAATGTTTTGCTTCTGTTTTAAAGACATATGACTCTGCATTAGATTGGGTATTTAGATCACTTCTACTTATACCGAAGACTAATGAACAGGGTTCCATGTTAAGAAGTTTCTGAGAAAGTATATTGTTATAGGAAATTGAAAGGATTGTATTAAAATCAGCTTAAGTAAAATCATATTTTACTATGAGAATGTACGATTTTGACAAAGTACCATTAAATAGCCATTGATATACAGAAAAACAGACAAAAGATAGAAAACATGTTTGAAATTTAAACCATAATCTGTATATTAGAATATTTAAAAAAACAACATATATTAATTCTTCTCACAATATACTATAACTTTGGACTCTGATCCAATATATGCATTAAACTGTCTTTTTTATAGTTAAATGTATATAATTTGATGAGACAGGTTATTATTAAGTACTGAATAAAGAGAAAGTGTTATGTAAGTAGTAACCTGATTATGGTTTTATATTTTGCATTGAACATGAAAACGTAACAATGAATCCTAATTGCTTTATTTGTTTCCTGTACAGAATAAAAGATTCTTTATATAATACATAACTTTCTCCCTATATCTCACTGATTATTCATAACCTTTATTGATATTGCTGTTATTAGTATTAGTGTTAATAATAAATCATTATGCATAATGATAGAATAAGGCAGTTTTATTAAAAATTGATTTAGGAATTTAGAAGAAAGAAAATTTAATCAGTGAAGACTGACACAAATTTCTAAAGGGATGCAAGTCTTCCAGTAGAATCTGCTGATATTAGGACTCTGCTGTATTTTTTTGCATCTCTAGTATTGAGGTTTATAAACCATTAATAAAATTGTATTAATATATAAAATATCTTCCATAAATTACAAAATTTTAGTTTAGGCTGCTTTGTGATCATGTTTTGAAAAAAGGAATATAGAACATTTTAAATCTTTTTTCTGTTCCGGTGTTAGCAGTTATTAGTAGCAATTCACACACACACCCACACACACACACACACCATAGTTTCTTAGTAACTAAACAACATTTGTCTTGCATTTATCTAAAAGAGTAGATGAAAGTGAAGTTTTGCACCTTTTTTAAATGATACTTTGAATATGTTCTATATAAATTGCAATGACACTTGTGCTTTGTGTTTTAGATAACTTACTTGGTGATCAAAGTCTAAAAAATTTCTATCAAGTTAATGATAATTGGTGTACTTTGTAATTCTGTTTCTTTCTAATTTAATGTATTGGTACCATTACAATGTGTATAAATCATGGTGCCCGTGGTCAATCTCAGGAAGATAGGAGATGGGCCTCCCTGGAGATGCAAGTGGTTAAGTCTCAGCAGTATGAAGCTATTGCTAGCCACTGCAAGCAAGAGTTCAATTCTGGCCAGGGAGTAACCTACCCACATGATGCAGCAGACCTCTCCTGTCTCACTGCCTGCTCCCCTCAGCAGTATATTTCAGTAGATCCTACTGTTCTGCTC
Source organism: Galemys pyrenaicus (assembly GCA_019455555.1). Lineage (NCBI taxonomy): Eukaryota > Metazoa > Chordata > Mammalia > Eulipotyphla > Talpidae > Galemys > Galemys pyrenaicus. The sequence goes on from JAGFMF010012298.1 coordinate 2,051,925, forward strand.
CCCACTCTGTCTCTGGTGAATCTTCTCACCCCCCACCCCAGACTCCTGAGTCTCCGGCCTGCACCATGCTCTTATATGCATAAATAAATAAAAAATAAATTCTGGGGGAAAACATGAACACGGGGATTGCAGCAATCTATTTGGGGGATGAGTTATGGAAGTATGGAGTGAGTCAGAACTAATGGCCAGTTTATCTCATCATATGTCTCTTAACGGCAACAATTTGACAGATGTATCATTGACTAAGAGGTTGGAAGTTGCTAGTCTGGTGCTAGTTTCACCTAGATTGTTTTATACCTTATAAGATTTATCACTTCCAGTTTTAACCTCACAGTAAGAGAAAGTTACGTTACTACGGGCAATATATTTTTTTTCCCTTTTGCTGGTAAAACTTATTGAACAATATTTGGGCAATAAAGGAAAAACTCATAACTTTCTTAGAGAATATATCTTGATCTCTCAATCATTTTAAGTCATTATGATTTTAAATATAATTTGTTTTTTATAATGTATATAACTTAGGTAAAAAGCACAAGAACTGTAAACACAAAGTTGAAAAACAACTTGTTTTATGTAATTAATTAAAGTATTTTAATCACAGTGATCCCAGAGGTTGTTGTTATTGTCCTCATTTTAAAGATTAAAAATAAAGTAAAAGTTAAGTGTCTCCCTAAAGTCACATAGCTATTAAGTTACACAATCCTTTTCTAACTCAAATCTGTCTTACTCTCAAACTATAGAAATTGTAATAAAATATATTACTGTACATCTGTGTAGTTATTTTATAATAGAAATACAGTTCTGTATTACTTGCTCAGGATTTTTTTTTTTTGCCTTTAATTTTCCCTCTCTATTCCATGTAAGTTTTTCTTATACACACAGGACAGCAGTGTTTCTCATTAATACCCACATTACTGAGGGAGAAAAATAGTCTTCTCAGTTAAATAAATTATAAATGCTGAATTGTGGATTAGAATTCCCACCTGTGTGAATAGATGTTAATATATAAGAAAGTTAAATAAAAGGTAGGTGTTTTTAATTGGGAATTTGGAAGGTCTCACTATCTCATTTTTTCTAAACAGGAGAAATTTCAAACTCATTAGATAAACTTATTTAGCTACTTAGGGATATAAAGCTCAATAGTAAAAAAAGGTTGCCTTCCCCAAATCATCCTCTGCTCTACTCAGTGAGGTAAGAGAATTGGGAGCTCAGCTCTTCAAAATTGAACCTCAGAATTTTTAGCTAGTGGCACTTTTTGTTGAGAGATACTACTTTAATATCTTAGCTATGGCTACTGCTGTAAAATGAGTCAGACTATACAACATAAATCACCTTTAAGATTAAGATTAAGGAAGTACTTTTCTGAAATCAATTCTTAACATTGAAATAACTATAAAATGGTCAATTAATTTCCGCCCAATAGTAATAAGGTAATTATCAGATATCGGGATGCTATTTTCTAACTATAATTTAACACTGTTATGTCGATAAAGATACTTTATCAGGATTCCAGTACTATTCATTGGTATCTGAGAATTGATTTCTAACATTTCAAAAAGGAAAAAAAAGCATAAGAATATAGATTTGCACAGTACAATTTTTGAAATTTAGTTAAATATATGTAACCTTTAAACCATAAGTCTATCTTTAAAACTATTTCACTATTTATGTTCCAGGATAAGATATCAAACTAAGATTTGTAATAATTATTCCAGTTTATAGCTCAACTCTTGTAAAGGCTAGAATATAATTGTAATCTAGCTTTATATATCCATGTGAGAGATCTTGAATACATACTGGCTTTAAAAACTAAAATTTTGTGGGCAAACATCTTTATGAATTATTTCGGTGATTTTTTTTAAAAAAAGATTTGTTTATTTAAGTATACAAGAACTGGTACAGGCCAGAGGTATGGGGCATGAGAGGATTCACCAGAGACAGAGTAGGGAACAGAGCAGGCAGATTAACTGAAATACACTGCTGAGGGGAGCAGCAGGCAAGACAGAAGAGGTCTGTGGAGCCATGTGGGTCACCTCCGTGGCCGGGAATCGAACAAGTGCTGCAATGGATGTGGATACCTTTATAGTGCTTTGCCTTAGTCCCTTGTCAACAGGGAGGCCCCTATTCTGGTGATTTCAGAATTTCTACTAAAGCTGCCTGGAGTACTTGAAAAATATAATCAGTAAGTTTTTGTTGTAATGTAATTCTTTGATATGAAGATTTTAAGATTTACTTGATGATTTTCAGATAGTTTCTAATAAGAGACACTTGACTAACACCTGAATAAAAACATAAGATACGGAGCCTCCCCGGTGGTGCAGGGTTTAAGTCTCAGCACTAACAAGCTATTGGCAGCCACTGGACCATGAGTTTGGTTCCCCGCAGTCAAGGAGCTGATCCACACGGCGCAGCAGATCTCTCCTTTCTCACCCGCTGCTCCCCTCAGCAGTGTATTTCAGTAGATCTGCCTGTTCTATTCCCTACTCTGCCTCTGGTAATTTCTCTCACCCCCTGCACCTCTGGCCTATGCTCCAGTTCTTGTATACCGAAATAAACAAAAATAAATCTTTTATAAAAAAAAAATTAAGATATAGTTGACATATAACACTGTGTAAGTTTAAAGTATTGAACCTATAATTTGATACATTTAGATATTTCAATGTGATTACCATTGTGGAGTTGACTGATAACACCATCACGTCACATAATTATCATTCATTTTTTTGTAGTCAGAACAATAAAAATCTAGTCTCAGCAGTGTTGAAATTTATAATACAGTATAGTCTAAAATAGATATACTGTGTATTAGATCGCTAGGATTTGTTTATCTACTAGTTATAAATTTGTATCTTTATATAACACCTTTCCTTCTGGTAACCACCAGACTAGACGATTTTTATGAGCCCAGCTTTTTAGACTGCTCATATCATAATGTACGTATTTGTCCTTCTTTGGCTTACCTCACTTAGCATAGTATGCTGAGGTTTCATTAGTTTTGTATCTTATTTCTCCATCTCTCCACTTACAGGCACTCACACTGTTCCTACAGTTTGTCTATTGTGAATAATGGCACAATAAACAAGGGGGTGGAGATGTCTCTTTGATATCGTGTCAAATATATATTCAGAAGTGGGATTGTTGAGTCATATAGTAGACCTGTTTTTAATTCCTTGAGGAAGCTCACAGTGGTTTCCATAGCACCTACACCAATTTACATTCTTCCCACAGAAGGCTCCCTTGCCAACACTTGTTAACGCTTACTGATAACCCTTCTAAGAGGTGTGAGGTGATATCTGTTTATGGTTTTGATTTGTATTTCTTTGATGATTAATGAGGATCATCTGATAATTTTTAACTCCTAGAAAATGTGTTTCGTTTGTTTTTTCATTTATTTAACAAATATTTGGTAATTTGAATTATGTGGTAAGTACTATTCTGAATAATAGGAATATGGCAGTGAGTTAAACTGTCAAGCTCCTTGCCTTCAATAATCTTACATTTTAGACACAGAAAATACATAATTTCAGTATATTTTTGTATGAATAATGCTGAATAAGGTAAATATAAAGTATACCAGATAGTAAGGACCATGAAAAGAGATACAGCGGAGTATGGGGCATAATAAAGAATTGGTGGAGCAGGCGCTCCCTGGTGGCACAAGAGGTCAAGCACTGCACTATGAAGCATCCACCACCAGTGCAACACAAATGGGATCCCTGGCCAGGGAGGTGACCCACATGGCACAGCAGACCTCTCCTGTCTCTCCCACTGCTCCCCTCAACGGTGAGTTTCAGTCTGCCTGTTCTGTTCCCCACTCTGTATCTGGTGAATCTTCTCACATGCCCCCATACCTCTGGCCTGTACCCCAGTTCTTGTATGCATAAATAAATACATCTTTGTAAAAAAAAAAATGGTGGAGCATGTAGGATGGTCACGACACACCTAACTGGGGGAATTCTGAGTAAAAAGCTAAGGGGCTTGCTGTGTAGTGATCTGTCCAGACAGAGGGAGATTGCAGATGGACAGGTTCAGAGGTGGGAGTGGGCCTGGCCTGGTGGAGGAACTGCAAGGGGGCCAGATTGGGGGATAGGCTAGGTCAAAGTTGAGGGCACGTATATAGTTCTCACTGGTAAATATTTGTTTATTTGTTTATCTGTTCATTCACAACAATAGAGATTAGAAGTCAGAGGTAGAATGTGGAACATAGCTCTGCCAAGGACCCAGGCAATCACTCAGTCCTCAAGTGCCAGGTTTAGTACTTTAATATTTCCCAATGCCCAGAAGAATTATGCTCATTTTTCAGATGAAGATCTCTCACAATAAGTGGGTCTATGTGACTTAAACAGGATTACACAGTAAATGGCAGAGCTAATAATCTACTCTGTATTCTACAACTTTCCTCTCAGTTCACCACACTGTCTTCACAAATAAATAAATAAATCACATACACACTGTCTTCACAAATAAATAAATAAATCACATATAAGTAAAGCCATATGGAGTTTGTCTTTTTCTGCCTGACTTATTTCACTAAGCATAATACCCTCTGTTGTTGAAAATGGCAGGATTTTATCATATATATATATATATACACATACATACATACACACAAATACACACGTGTATATCACACAACTGTGGTATTCACATGGTTTATATTGTAGTGTGTATAAGCAAACTTACTGTTTCCATTTCTGAACTCAAATCAGAAACACATGGGCTGATGGAGTAAATGTCCCCCATTTATAAAATAATTTATATGTAATAAAAAGCAATCAAATTGAACATCTGCATACACATTTATTAAATATCTGTATTGCAAAGAAATACATCAAATAATCACTACAAAATCCTACTATGTAAATAAAAATCTGAAGGGTAATATATAATAGTATTTTATTGTTATTACAAGTTAATTTTTTGTTGAAGTAACACTGGTTTACATTGTTGGTTATATTTAGGAAGCATAAAATTCCCCCTCCTATTCAAGTGATGTTTCCAAAGCTCTCCTACCACCAACGCACCCATAGTCTATCACAATAGTCCATAGTGTCCCCGCCCCACTCCGTGCTTGCCCCTCTCTTTTCCATACCCTTAAATGTCTCAGCATATAGTCAGCTTTCAAGGTCTAGTGTTTGAGTTTGGCTTTATCTGAACATTTGTTTGATTTCTTTATATTCTACATATAAGTGACATAATTGTGTATTGTTCTTTTCCTTCTAACTTACTTCACTAAGCATATCCAAGTCGCTACAAATGGCATGGGTTTATCTTTTTTACTTGCTATGTCGTATTCCACTGTGTATATATACCACATCTTGATCCACTCATCTGTTTTGGATACTTAAATATTTACATGGTTTGACTTGTAAATAGTGCTACAATGAACATGGAAGTGCAAGTTTACCGTCATATTAATTTATTTGTATTCTTCAGGTAGGTACTTAGGAGTGGAAATTGCAGGGTCATATGGCATATTAATCTTTTGAGAAACATTCATACAATAGTCAGCATTTCAGATACACCTCACAAGTAGCATCTTGAGTTTACAGAATTCAAAAACTAGAAAATTAATTTCCTGAGGACAAAAGATGTACAAATACTATATTTAAACTCAGAGATCTTTTTTTATATTTAGTACTGGTATTTGTTAGCTGCTACAAATTCAGTAAAAAGAATGAAAAAGAAAAATGTTCTAAGAGCAGCAAATTGCCCTGGCTTATTTTGTAAAAACTTTTCTTTCTTCACTTTTTCCAGATCTCCCTTTCCCTTTCTTTCAAACTTTATTTATAAACTGAACGTGTTTGACAATGTTATCTTGAACTCTATAACGCTCCTTCTGAAAGGTCCCAAAATTCTATAAATCCATTTCTCTCTTGTTCTTTTTTTTATTTCTCTTTCCCATCAGCCTAGAAAGGCCAGAAGCCTTGTAGTCCAGTGTCTGTGTTTCTTGCATCACAAAGCCTAAAGTGGATCTCATGTTCACACTGAGCCAGTGAGTGAGCTCAGACATCATGTACATACTTGATACCTGGAGTACTGCCACTTGAAGTGGTATTTTCAGGGATGACTTCAGAATATAAGAAATAGATACTCAGCCATGCTTGTCATCAGTTCTAGCCCCTAACAGGAGCATTTCTAAGGGAAAAAAATATAACAGCACTTAGTAGCTTTAATGTTCTGAAGTTGCCCTTAGAACAGGGACTATTTACAATTGTGTTTTTAAAAGATGTTAGTTTTCTGATAGTTTTTTTCTTATGAGTGTAGTATCAGTAAAGTAGTAGCAGTCATAGACCCAGTCTGCTATCATCTACCTGTGTCACAGGTGGTCAGGTGCACATCATCACTCCTGAGGATTGCAGATAATATCTGATGTTGGTGGAGCTCCTTCCAATTTGAAAAACAGTTGTGTATGCTTCATCCCATTTAAGAGCCTCAGTAGTTACTGTGGAGGCAAGTATGTGTTCTGTGAGAGTGAGCTGGCTAGTATTAAATTATCCATCTAATGTGGTCAGACAATACTTGTATGTATAATAAAGTGAGAGCCCCTGAATCCAAAGACACATTTTTTTTCAGACCTAAGCCCAAAGTTTTCTTCACTAAACCACCTAATATACAAATCTTAATAGATGGAACAAAAATTGACTGGGAAACTTATGGTAAAGTGGAGAGTAAAGGAAACCAAATATAGGTTTAATGTGTCTTAGTTTCATTTCACAGAACTTAGTAATTCAAAATCACAGAATCCAAGACTGCCATGATATTTGTATTTTGATGAGAAAAGCAAGATTTTGAGAATTTCCTCATTTTCTCATTCCCTGCCTTGGTACTGATCTCTGGAAGTAATATATTGTCCTCATACAAACTCAGGTTTAATACCACTGAATGAGTTTTGGGCTATTCTGAATAAAATTGGTAGGAACATTCATTAACAATTCTGTTTGAAACCTATGAATGTAATGTCTGAGTAGTTTGCTCAATATAGTTTTATCATTATGAAAACTGGTCAACTGTTTTCCAAATTACTTGTATAATTATTGTGTTCTCATCAGTGTGCATGAGTTCTTCTTTCCCCATATCCTTACCACCATTTGGTAATGTTGATCTTTAGTTATCCTTTTCTTTCTTTTATTGAAGTAACAATGTTCTCTATATATTCTATAAATTTCAGGTGTGCAGTATTAAAAATAAGTATGTATATATATTAAGTTCACTAAAAGTCTGGCCTTTTATCATACATTTGTCCTCTTTTATCTGATATACCCCCTGACCTCCCACTTCCCTTTTGGCAACCACTAATTGGTCTTACACTTTAAATGTTTATATTTGTTTTATTTCATTCATCCATGTTTGTTGTCTCTTCTATGTATCACATATAAGTAAAGCCATATGGAGTTTGTCTTTTTCTGCCTGACTTATTTCACTAAGCATAATACCCTCTGTTGTTGAAAATGGCAGGATTTTATCTTATATATATATTTATATATATACACACATACATACATACACACATAAATACACACGTGTATATCACACAACTGTGGTATTCACATGGTTTATATTGTAGTATGTATAACACACAACTGTGGTAGTCCACTGTGTATATATTCTATATTATCTACATTCATTTTTCTGTCCATGGGCTTAGTTATTCTGTTAATGGGCTTAATTATTCTAATGGGTGATTAGTGATATTTCATTGTGTTTTTAATTTGTAATTCTCCAATGACTGATGATATTGAATATCTGTTTATGTAATTTTGGGCCATTCATATATCTTTTTTTGTCAACTGTTCAAATATTTTGTTCATTTATTTTAAGTTATTGTTAACCTATCATAGTTTTGTAAGAACTTTTTATATTTTATGGGTAGAAGTCATTTATCATATGCACACACACACATTTTTTCTCTCAATTTGGATTTTGCCTTTTTGTTTATGGAACTATTAGTTTTTAAGAACAAAAGTTTAATTGTGATGAGTTCTAATTTCCCAATATGTCTATGATTAGATGAGATGAAACTTTACTGATGTGAAACTATAGACATTATTTACTAGAAAATCTGTATAACCAGGATGATTTCATTTTATTTATAAGATATATTTAGTGTAAAGGACATACACTAAGTAAGGGCTTTTTCATCATTCTTTATGAAGGCAATGTTGAAAACATGAATTTTCATTATTACTGAGATTATGATGAAAATATGATAGTTTATTATTTTTAAGTTTCACTTGTCAGCATTTTCTTACTTTTCACAATGTGCATATTTTGTGCAAATTAAAAAATATGCTTTTGTAATAAAAAGGTAATTTTAAATGAAATATGTAAAATAAGAGATGAAATACTTTTCATGCACTACACAATCAGTTCCTGAACCTTAAGTTACTAAGTATTGGACATTCTTTTGGGCATCCTTTCAGAATTATTTCATAGATTTTGACTTCAGTACTTTAACAAGATTTACTTAATGAATATTCAATAATGGAGCAAAAGTAGACAGTGGTGACAGGGTAGATAATCTTTGGTGATAAAATAGAAATCCTCAATAAACACTGAGATTATCCATTGAATAAACTGATGATGAACTAGCAGTCCACCTACTCAAATGTCCTCTCTCGCCAATAAAGGAGTTCCATGTGTGAGTTTTTGTCACAGATATTTAATGCCATCCTCAGGTCTGAGCATCTGCACAAGCCAGTGCTAATGGTTTGGGATAGGATGGCAACCGAGGTTTCAGAGCCAGGACCACATACTGCTGAGCTTTACAAAATGAAGGTTCAAATATTTAGATGCATGAGCTATTTTTACTAACAGATTCTCCCAGATCGCTGTACTTGGAATTCTAGCTTCCTGTTATAGTTAAGGGCCTATGTCTACTAATGGCACATTTTTTTCCTCAGCCAGTAGAAAGATATATCCATAGAAACAAATGACAACCTTCCTGGTTATCTTTTAATTTCTGGTCTGGTGTTTGATCTTCAACACCATATGAAAGTGGCAAATCAATGTTTTAGAGCTTGCAATTTAGAAAAAAAATCAAACATTCTTCCAGATGCGATAATATCATTCTCCCTGATATTAATAGGGCAAAGCTTTCGGATAAGGATAGTGCCCCAAGCAGCCTTTAAATATTTAATGATGGTATCATAGAGCTATTGACCTGAGAGTGAGCAATAAATTGCAAAAACACCCAGAAGCTCATGTCAAATGAATCAGAACAATTGATTTTCTTTTTAAACATGAGCTTGCCATGGGAAGTATTTTAATATGGCAGCAACAGAGTTAAGAAGCTTAGATTTAGGATGAATGAGGCATGGAAGAGGAATTACAGACAAGGTGCTATTTATGGAGAATATAAAAAGCAAGTGTGTATACAGGTAGAGGTGGTGCATTGAAATGCAATGCCCCATGAAGGCACATTGATTAATGATGAAGAGAAAATAGCAGATATGCCAATACGAAACTGCAATTTACAGACATGTACTCTTCAAAGACCAAATCTTAAGTGCATCTGAAATTTTTTGTTACATCTCTTCTCTTCCTTGTGGTTTAATATTAAACCTGTCAGCCCTCTTAGCCAGGGACAGCTTTTCAACCATTTGTGTAGGATCCATGATGGTAGACTTACCAGTGTAATAGTCTGCAAGGACCAGAGTCTTTTTATTGCATGTGTCTGCAAAACACAAGACTACTTTAGATAGATGACTTCACTTTGAATAAAGCATCAATTACCAGAGGAACGTAGGCATTCAATGTTACTGAAGTTCACGAGGACAGGACAACGACAAAGTGATAAAAGATTAGGAGTAGATTTACTATTGTGTCCTAGGTGCAATACAAAATAATTTTGCAATCATCAGCAGAATGAAGGTGGGTGTAGAAGAATGAAGGAAGGCAATTGCTAGCATTTGTCTTATCTTCTCTTAGTCATTAAAATAGATCATGCGTCACTCTTCCTACTATTCATATTTTATGAACATATTATCAATATTATTAAATATTTCCTCTGATTTTTAAGTAAAATGTTTTAAAGGGAATATGTTTTTCTCAGACACATCTTACCAGTGTTATCTATATCTATATTGTTCTTCTCTATTTTCTGCATACACACTAACAACACTAACACACATTCAAAAGCAACTGGTTTCTCATTTCACTGGATTACATGATTTCATTTGTAGGTTACATCAGGGCATGAAAAGAGAAAGAATTATCTAAAATCATATACTATTTTAACATGACAAGATAAAAATGACAAAATTAACATGAACTTCAATACCAATGTGCTTTGTCATGCCGTTAGCTGTTCCTGGTGACTGTTTTCCCTCATTTCTTGTCTATTTTGATTACTACTGCCATATTCACATTTTAGTGATAATGTCCTTTCCATCTATGGAGAGGCTTAATATGAAATAGAACAGGAAACAAATCTTTTGCTGTGGGAACTGTATAACACATTTCATCATGCGTATTTCCTTGGTCAAAGTACAGATTTGTAGATACTAATCTTACCCTTCAACATTCCTTATTTTTATGCTGGAAATTTTCTGACATAGCATTTCCTAGTTTATCCTGATGTCTGCCATTTTTATTGCTTGGTAGATTAGTGCCCGCCATTCCAAAATATAAAGCAAGGCATTTGTGGTGTGCGCCTCTTAGGCATGTTGCCAGTGTGTACTGGATTGTTAAGGAAGAAAAGTATGAATGGTATTAATAGCAATTATTCCCCCTGTTTGATGTCTCAGGAATAAAATATTTTTATTCCCTTTTAATATTTCTTTATTCTTCCCTCCCTAAATGTTCCTGTGCTCACCATCTTTGTCCAGTCATTCCTTCATACCACAATTACTAAAATAATGTCCTGAGAGATCCCCATATCAACATGAGGTTTCCCTACCTGAAAAGAAGTGATTATAATTGTTTAAACATACTTCTTTACACAGTATCTGTCATCCACATCTCTGTTCAGTTACCCTTATGATTTTCTAAAATTAAAACAAAACAAATAAATCATGTTTGAATTGAAAAGTTCTTCCAGTCTAGCTTCCACCAACATATTTTTCCAATACATCCTTATAAGAAATCTCCACTTTAGCCTCATTCCAAAATTAAATCAATGCATGATTCTGTCTTGGATGGCGTCTTGTCCCTCCACCTCACAATGTTCTATTCTTCCTTGAATACCCAGCTAGAGTTTCAGATCTTCCATCAGGGTTAACCTCCATTTTGGAACTTCAGCCTATTCCTTTGGTATGCAGAATCAAATAATCTATTATTTGACATACATGTTGAAGACACATGGTCTTCAGGTAGTTCCTAGATATTCCACTAGGATTGTTAATTTTTTTTTTTTTTAATATAAACTCTTTGCACTTGGAGCCACTTTTCTTCCTGATAGGCCTATTTTGCCTGGCTGGCTAACTCCACTTTCAAGTCTCAGCTAAAACTTCAGAGAAGTTTTATTAAACTATGCCATATAATGCCAGCTACCACCTCATTATTTTTTTTAATCATAAATCCTTATTTATTTCCTTCAATGAACTTATCACAATCTCTAATTACTTGAAAATTTATTTAGTTACCTAATAATATATCATTTGGGTTTTGGTGTTTTTTTTTTTTTATTGAGGTAATATTGGTTTACAAGAATGTGTAAGATTTACAAGATAGGCTTGCACCCTTGAGGTGTTTGTTCCCAGATCTCACCCTCATAAAGGCATCCACAGTCCTCCACCATAGTCCATGGTCCCTCATCCTGACTTTGCTCTCACACTTAATTAGAATTCTTGATGAACAAGCACAGAATATAAGCTTGTGTAGGGAGGTAGGGAATGTAAATGATTAAATGAGAAGAATCCTCCCAAGGTGTCTCCAGGAGCCAAACTCCTTTGTAGTAAAGAGCAATAAGAAACACACAGAAATACAAATCTGCTAGGTTGAGCAAGTTTGTAATTTTCTTCTCTGAATGTTCTTTTAATGTGTTAGAGAAAGAGAAGCAATTTGGCTGAAATATTTCATTGAAGTGTCCCAAATATAAATCATTTGTGAAATATTGGGAGAAAGTATAGACATTTGAAATGAATAAACTGTCACTCTGAAAAAGGAAGTTCCATTTGTGTGCCCATTTCCCTATTTCAGGTAGTGTCTAAGCCCTGCGAGCGAAGGAAACTAATTCCCACCCAACACTCATCAGTTATTATTTGCAGATTCCCTGTGATGTAGATGGAAAAATGACTTTATGGAACTTTCTGTTTGCTCTTGGAGAACATCTTTTCTCATTTGGCTTCCACTGGGATGAGTTTAAGAAGCAACTTTAAAAAAAAAAGTTAAGAGCCTCCCTGGTGGCTCAAGGGGTTCAGATGCAGCACTATGAAGCTAATGGCAGGCACTGCAGCATGAGTTCGATCCCTGGCCAGGAAGCTGACCCACAAGGCACAGCAGACCTCTCCTGTCTCGCCCACTGCTCCTCTCAGCAGTGGATTTCAGTAGATATGCCTGTTCTACTCCCTACCCTGTCTCTGGTAAACACTCTCACCTCTGCACCTCTGGCTTGTACCCCAGTGCTTGTCTGCATAAATAAATAAATCTTTTAAAAAAAAAAGTTAAAGGGTATTGCTTTGGTATACATTGTCAACCAGCAAGTGTTCAAAATTGAGCCTTTGGCACTTTTCCCTTCCTCTTCCCTTCTCTCTCCCCCCTTCCTCCTTCTCCCCTCCTCTCTCCCTCCTTCCCTCCCTTCCTCCCCACCTTCTCTCTCTCCCTTTCCCTCCCTTCCTCTCTCCCTTCCTTCCTTCCTTCCTGGAACACACTCACCTTGATTCTTACACATTTTGAAAGATTCAGTGCAAAGTTCTAGTGTTGCTAATTTTCAAGCTTACATTAAAAAATAGCATATTTATTTTTCTTCCTTATTTTTTACTTTATTATATATATATTGCATTATTTTTCATTTTTGTACAGTGTATATTACTCATCCCCGTGAAATTCCCATCACCAATTCATGCATGTACCATCAACATAGTCCCTTGTGTTCTTCCACCCATGTTGCTCCTTCTCCCACCTCATCCCCTTTGGAATATCTCAGACTTGTAGCTGTCTGTTGATTTTTTTTCTTTTTTCTTTATTTATATGTATTTGACATCAATTTTATTCCCCATGTATTCCCCATCACCATTTCACTAGTGCACCATCACCTCAGTCCCTTGTGCTCTTAGCTGCCCTCAACCACTCCCTGCCCGCTCCCCACCAAGTGTCCCCAATTTGTCCTTGTCTTTTTGTTTTTGTTGTGAAAAAAATAGTATATTTTAATGAATGTGAGTGCTAAGTTTCTTCTTTCAAACCTATACATTCCAGTATTTTCTGAGCTATTCTGTCCTCTTTATACACTGCCCATCATGCTCTTCTTGCTCTCTGCTTTCTAGGCAAATCTGTGAGAACCAGCTCCATACCTTCTTTGCCTCTGTGTTTAGTTAGACATGGCTGGCACAGAAACTAACCAAGGTGTTGGGTAAAGGGAGGAGAGTATGAGTGTCTTCACACTGATTCCCTCACTGCTGGTGGATGCAGTCACCTGTGTGCATCCTAGCTCTTGTGTCCAGGCTGGGTTAGTGCCCTCTGGTTTCCTTATTGTCCTCCCATGACTTTACTAAACCCTCCATAATAAACCCTGTAATAAACCCACTATAATAGACCCAGATCACCCTAGTTTGTATGTATTATTTCCTCCTGGAGTCCTGATATTCACAGCCTGTGAGTTGTTCTGTACTGCTTATGAATTTTAATCAGAAGAAAAATGTTTTTGAATCTGGACTCTGAAAGGTTTCCTGGGTGTTTGGATAAAACACTTAACCTTTATTTTTTAAATAGAATGAAAAGCACTTGATTCAGGAGAACTAAATGGGGAGATTAAATGAAATAATTTATGTTTATGTAAAGCACCTGGAATACAGCAGTCATTTTCATTTTAAAAAAATTATACTGATTGAAATGACCTATTTTCTCCTAAAATGTCATTGCTATTTATATGCTGTGTGCTCCATCTTTAACACGTGAGAGTGTAATTTGGTTTCATTGTCATGGATTCTGCTGAATTTACAACTGATGTCATAATTAAGATCTATCAAACCTATGCTCATTAGCCAAGTAGCTAATGTCAAAAATATTTGACTTTCCGGTCAACTAGGAGTGTATGAAATGACAGAACTGCAGTTGATCAGGGAAGAAACAACAAAAAACATCTGTGACTTGTTTTTATTTTTATTTGTTGGTGGGGCATCATCTTTTTATCAAAATAGCACAGATCATTTAGCATGCTCAATAAATACTCAGTGCTTTTTTTTTTGAGACAAAAATAGTGGAAATATATCACCACCTAATAGTTTCAGTTCCTCTTCTATTTTAGAACCCTATTTTGTACTCTACTTTTACTCCTCAGTGCTATTATTATCAGACAATAATGACCAAAATTCTATATTTAGATGCTTGGATATATATATATATATCATATATATATACGATAATATGATATATACATAATATGTATATATATGGTATGTATGTATATATATATATCAAAAGATGACCCCTCCTCAGAGGTCATTTGGACCTGGGTGTTATAGTCTGGCATAAACATAGAAATGTTGCCAAGAATAGTGGATTAAGAAGATGTGGTAAATCTACATGATGGAATACTACTTAGCTATCCAAAAAAAAATGAACTCTTACCATTTGTGACAATAAGGATGGAAATGGAAGAGTTATGCTAAATGAAATAAATCAAGAGAAAGTAAATACCAGATAATTTCATATCTATATGATGTAATATAGAGAAGCAAAACAAAGAAACTGGAAAAAAAAAAAAAAAAAACTAAACCCACACAAACTCTAGAAATGTAACTGCAGAATTGAAGCTACTAGAGGGAGAGAATGGTGGAGATGAGAACAGAAGTTTATATTTCAGACAGAATAAGATATCTAGAGGTAGGTAGTTATTACTGCTGTTTCTTTTTTTTTTTTTTTAAAGATTTATTTATGCATACAAGAACTGGGGTACAGGCCAGAGGTGTAGGGGGGTGAGAGAATTCACCACAGAGAACGGGGAGCAGAACAGGCAGATCAACAGAAGTACACTGCTGAGGGGAGCAGCAGGCACAGCAGGAGAGGTCTGCTGCGCCATGTGGGTCCCCACCCTGGCCGGCAGCAGGGATAGAACTCGTGCTGCAGTGACTGCGGTTCCCTTCATAGCGCGTTGCTTAACCCACTGCGCCACCAGGGGAGGCCCTATTACTGCTGTTTCAATGACCCTTGTTATTCCGGGCTGATGTATCTGAGAGTCTCCTTTCCCTGTGTACACAAAAGGGGCGCTAGGCCTCAAAGCAGGGAAACAGCAGATCAGCAGTTACGTTTTTCCCTTTTTTAGTATCCCGCTTATATTCAATACTCAATTGAAGTATGTAGCTGCCTGTTTATGTATCATTACCAAACCCTGTCATGGGGCTGCAAAGAAGCTATGTTTCTCTAGTCTATAGAAAAATTTAGCAAGAAGGTGGGGGTGGGAGATGTTTATTGATGCATTCAGCCTTCAGCCTCTGTCATTCCAAGAACTACATGCTATTGTGCTATTTCTGTGTCCTTTGCAGGGGATTTGGGTATTTTACTTGCTTTAGCTCTAATTTTCAGGTTTGTTAGGAGATCATGCTTCCTGGTACATTGGACTTGTGCCTTTTATGATCATCCAAGTCTTTAAATTCCTACCACCTTGTTTGGGGAAAAATTTTTAAAAAAGAACAAAAAACTGAGAAACTTTCATTTCACCAATTTGACACCTAATGCGTGAACAGAATAAGGGAGGATAGATTTCTTTTACACCAATCTTGAAGATAAATTGGCTTTAATTTTCCTATGACTTTCCATGATCATCTTTGTTTTGCTTTTATAAGTTAGCAGCAGCAATATGTTCAAGGAGCCGGTTATATTAGATTTGAGGGAACTGTATTTTGTGTCTGAAGTTTAGACACTTGTCAGAGACACAGGGAAATTTTAGTAAAGATTCAGGATAGATTATTCGAAATGAGAATTCATTGAAAACAGACCTAGAGTTCAGCTAATCCTCAGTATGACAAGAAAGTAACAAATTTGGGCTATTCATGAGCTACCTGTACTTAACCATGACTTTGTACCTTTGATTAATGTGTCAATGTTTCTGTGCTTAATTTCATTATCTGAAAAATGATAAAGATAGTAATAGTTAACTACCAAGAGGTTGTGCAGATTAATTGAATTAATATGTTATTAAAGTCTCTGACACTTGGCCTAGGTGTTAAGTGTCAGTGCCATCACTGCTATGGCCTGAGTTTTATCCCTAGCTAGGGAGATGACCCATATGGTGTAGCAGACCTCTCCTGCCTTGCCCACTGCTCCCCTTAGCAGTGTATTTCAGTAGACCTGCCTGTTCTGTTCCCTATCCTGTCCTGGTGAATCCTCTCACCACCACCACTGCCACGTCCCACAGGGTACCTCTGGCCTACACTCCAGTTCTTTTACGCAAAAATAAATTTTTTTAAAAATAAAAGTTTCTGACACATAGAAAGCACTTAGTAAATATTAGTTAATTTTATCAATTGGAGTAATGTCAATATTATAATGTAGCAATAAAAATAGCCTCACTGTATTTTATTTATTATTTGTAATTTATGTTTTTCCTCTTTCTCTAGCCTTAAATGTTGTCAATCCGTTGTATTCAGATATATGAAACTACTTCCTGCCTATATTGTTATAGGTTTTTTATGTACCTATGTCTATATTTTCTTTCCAAGAAGAAATTTAAGCAGTAGAACTCATCATTAGATACAGATTAAAGCAGATTGATCTCAAGTACTGGTTTTGCTTTCTAGGAAGAAATGGAGGTCAGTCTATTCTGCTGGCCTTTCTTCATTCATATGTGAATCCTCTGATGTGTACATCTCTCTGTGTACGACAGCTTCTTTTCCTTATTTCACAACATTTACAGGTTAATTTTTTTCAGAGTTAAATTCCACTTTCCTTTCCTTTGAGCTCACCTAGTTCAGAGTGCTTGGAGGTTGCAGGTGTTATATACACTAGAATAGATATCTACAGGCCTCTACAGTGCCCTGTGCACAATTAAAACCCACTTACATTGGATAATAATATTTGATTATTTAATGAGAGATTTAGGTTCCTTTCCTTTGATATTATGTATTTAGAGAGGAAATATTTTTCAGCCGTCTCAAGAAGGACAGATTGGGGGAGGCAAGAAAGGAAAAATACCTCCTTTGTTTTCAAGGTGCAGTGTGCTTCCACTGTTTACTAGTTCATGAGTTTACTTCAAGTTTCCTTGTACTGATGGTATCTACTAAATGGTACAATTGTACTTCTATTTGCTGACCTGAGTAATGTTGAAATAAGAGGAAGAATTATCAAGTAGATATGGGATTAGACTTGTTATTCTCCTTTGAATAAATATCTCTTAAATAATTCCTGTTTGGGAGAAAGAGTGCTGATCGTCTCATCTATCCTGAGGAATGTGTATAAGTCTATTATATAGCCTCAGGGTTTTAGCCTGTACAAATATTTCAAGCTACTCTCTAGGTACAGGAGAATTCCAAGTTTTGAAGATCCTAAAACTTATACCCTCTAGGGTTTTTATTTAGGAGAAAGAAAGCAAACTGGTGCATAAAAATCAATTGTTTTAGAAAAAAAAAGAACAAACCACACTTTTTTGACAACTGGCAAATTCCCATAAAGATCACATATCTAGAAATGTGACAGGACCGTTATTTATAAAATACCCAGTGCACCTTCTTCTAACCTTAATTGAATGGGTACTCTTTGATCACATCTTTATTTGACAACTATTTTGTAATATCACTTTTTCAATAGAAAATAAAAAGAAAAGATAATTCAGCCTTTCCTTAAACCACATATACATATTACAATGAACCTAAGTTAAATGTGTATATAATACAATGAATATGGCTCCAACATTAACTGACTCAAAGAGAAATATAATGGTCGGTATACTGGGAAGAATCTTAATTTTGTGATTTTACAAAAGTTTAGAACATGTAAGCACCTTAATGTAGCTTCTCCAGGATTTTGGCAGATGTCCAATGGAAAGTTCTTGAAGCTTAAACTTTATTTGTTTCATAATTAATTACCATCTGCTTGAAACAAGGCAATGATAACATGTTGGCCTTCCCTTTTACCCACAAAGTAACACCTAGCACATTATTTTATTTATGTACTTCACTCTTGAAGATTACTAATTATTACATGACAATGATTATGTTAAGATAAGGGTAAGAAGAAATTGTTTTCATTAAAAAGTAATGACTGTAGCCAATATTTTTTTAAGTTCATGTGCTCTTTAAAGCAGACATTTAACCAAGGTCTGCTGTGTACCACATATTAAATGTAATTCACCAGTGCACCCACAGGAAGAACTGTGAATATATTCATGAATTATTTACTCACATACCTCAAATAGGCTGAATGAATGTTTGTTTTTATCTAATAGGTTATGTTTTGATTATAAACAATGACCTTGACTTATGAACTTTTTTGTCTCTCCTAAGTATATTTGAATTTTCTAAGTCTTTTCTATTAAGACAGAATCAGTCAACATATTAACACATAAATCACTCTAAGTCTTAAAACATATTCTAATCTAAAATGAACCCATTGAAATTAAACTATACTAAATGGATGTTATTATTTTACTTTTATTGAAATAACATTGGTTTACAACACTGTATATGATCTTGGTAAGTAGGCTCACACCACCTCAAGAGTGTGACCACATCTACCACTAAGGCCTACATAGTTTCTCAGCTTTTGTTTCTGACATTTCCTGATAAGTGGTTTCACAGTAAGAAAACATTGACAGAGGCTGAGTCCCTGAGAGGCAAATGAGAATAGAAAAAAGATAAAGGTGTTTACACACCTTGGCTATAGTAGGACTGTATATATCCCATTGAATTAGTGTTTTTGCATTCTTTGCGTTGATGCCTAGATGTGAAATTGGTGAGTCATGTGGCGGATCTACTTTTAATTGTCTAAGAATATTCCATATTGTGTTCCAAGACTAAAACCATAAAATACCAGGGGAAAACATTCGATGACATTGACTTTAGAGTTCTCTTTGGGGATGGATCTCCAACAACAAAGAAAACAAAAGCAAAAATAAACAAATGGACTGCATCAAACTAAAAAACTTCTGCACAGTGAAAGAAGCTATCACTAAGCAAATGGATGAAAATATTTGCACATCATATATCCAACAAGAGAGTAGTGTTCAAGATCTTTAAATCACTTTTACAATGAAACAAAAGCTAAACAAAGATCCCAATCAAAAACAGGGCAGAAGAGCTAAAGAGACAGTGAATTATTTAAAGGTTTGTTTTTCTTCCCTGATTGGCAAGTTGTAGCTAGTCATAATATTGTTAGTGCTCTAAATTTTAAAGGACCTGGTGTGTTTTTAAGCATGTAAAGACTATAGGTTGTGATTTTTTTCTTCTCTAACAGAGATATTCCTCTTTACTGACAGCATGCAGTAGCTCACAGTATGGATTTCCATGTCAGAGCATATTGCAAATTCTAGTCTAGTACTTACCAGCTGTGTCCATTTGGGGTGAATAAATTAGCTTCCTCTGTTAATGTGAGGATGTAACTCATAAAACTGATATAAGAATAATTTGGAGTAATGAATGATCTGGCTCTCCTTCTGACATATTATGGCCACTTGATAAATGTTAATTCTCTTTTCTTTACTTGCTCTTCAATCTGTTCCCTTTACAAGAGAGTACTCATTATTATTCATAAATCACCTTATCCACTCAGCAAAATCTGGGGGTCATCTACTATGTACCAGGGCTCTTGCAAATGCATGGGATTTACAGAGCTGAATAAAACCCGGCGTCCTTTCCTAAGAGCTTACTCAAGAGTGGAGGGCAGATAAAAACTAACCAGTGTGTAATGGGATAAATGTAACCACAGTGTTCAGTATGTTCAGAATGAGTGATTCCATTCTTGTCTGCACATGATGTAGGCTTGTCCTCTTTCATTTTCAATAATCCATTTCATGGGACATCATTTCATGCATTTCTATTTCAGTGTGTTCATCTTGTGTTTCTGTTATTTGACCTGTTGGTTGAAAGTGTCTCACTTTCTTTCTCCACACTGAAGTTAATGTTTGCTTTTATTCAAAATCATATAGGTTAAACCAGTAGCCTCAAAACATTTTGACTATACTCCCTCTCAGTTAAAAAAAAAAAGACTTCAGTCTAATGTAAATGTATTGGTTTGATTATGTAAATGTTTAATATTTTTATTATAAAACATGCAGAAAATGCAAGATTAAATAAATTACACATTTCTGATGTTATGTTTCAGAAGTTCCTGAAAAATTATGTCTTGCAAAATTGCCTAATAAAAATATTAAGAATCCTCCATAGATTTAGGAAGAGATCACTCAAAAACAAGAAGTTTTGAGAATGGAGCATAAATAAGAATAGTAACAATCTTTATACAAATGTTACCACCATTAAATGTCCATGGAGTCATTTGTATGTGGAACATATGAAGCTAGACAAAGGGTATACAAAACCAAACTCAAAAACTAGTCCTTGAAAGCAGACTATAAAACTAAGACATTTGGAGGGGGAGGGGAAAGAGGGCAGGTGAGGACAAAGTTGGGAGAGAACACAGTGGACCATAGTGGTAGATGACAGGTACTTTGGTGGTGAAAGCACTATGGTAACATCTCCAGGTTTCAGGGGTATAGGGACAATCTTATACTTTCAGAATACAAACAAAATAAAGGTAATTTAAAAAATTGTCCATGGGCATTGGCACCTATCATCACAGTCAATCAGTCAATGTTGGACAGCCTTGAATCGGGGGATTGTACTTCCTTTTTTTTTTTTTGAAATGGATACTTGTTTCTAATAAAAGACCTTCCAGTAAACTACCTGGAAGGGTATTTGCTTCTAATAGACAACATTTTCATCAAAATTAAAATCTTACCCCAGGAGTAGACATTCTCATTAATCCTTTGTGTTAAGCCCTGTCAGTTTCTACAAGTGCACTTGCAGCTTGGCAGATGAGAAAGATAAGCAATTATTAAGATATTGCTCAGTAATCAAAAAAGATAAACTCATGCCATTTGCAGCATCGTGGATGGATCTGGAAAAATTAATGCTAAGTGAAATAAGTCGGAAGGAGAAAGATAAATACTGGATGGTGCCACTTATATATGGAATCAAACTAAGTTTGGATAAAGCCAAACTGAAAAACTAACCTTTAAAAGCTAAAGCATCCACTGGCGAGGTGGTGGTGGTGGTGGGGGGGGGGGGGTATATGAACAATATGCATTATTTCACTGAACAACATACCCATAAACTACAATATATTCTGTAAGTTTAAAGCTTAAAGTTAAGACCTAGTTGAAAAGAAGGGCTCAGAGGAACTTAACAAAAGTTCTGTTAAAAAGAGAACCTTAGGGCCTTCCTGGTGACGCAGCAGGTTGAGCGCCTCACTGTGAAGCATTCCCTGCACAGCAGTGTAAGTTTGATCCCCAGGGAGGGGACCCATATGGCATGGTGGACCTCTCCTGCCTAGCCTGCTGCTCCCCTCAATGGTGTATTTTAGTTGATCTGCCTGGTCTGCTCCCTGCTCTATCTCTGGTGAGTCCTCTCACCTCCCACACCTCTGTCCTGTACCCCAGCTCTAAATGCGTAAATAAATAAATCTTTAAAAAATAAGAGGGAGAACCTTAGAACAATGACAGCAGCAACAACAACAACAACAAAAAGCACAACACAACAAAAACAAAGAGACAAGGACAAATCAGAGACACTTTGGGGAAGGGGGAGGGAAAGTAAATAGGATGAAGCAGAAAGAGCACAGGGGACTGAAGTGATGGTGCGCTGGTGAATTGGTGGTGGGAACTCCACGGGGACTACAAATGTCAAATATATATGAATAAGAAGGAAAAAATAAATAAATTCTGGAAAAAACAAAGAGAGTGAGGATCTTTGTCAGTTTGCACAGAGTCTAATTCTACTATTTTTAGTAAACCTTCTTTTAGTCTATAAAAAGGTAGCTGGCAAGGACTAGCCTATAGTTCAGGTTGTCAAACTTCACCAGCTACTATATATTATTAGAATCTGTACTCATGTAAATGTTCAGCTATAGCTGTTATTTCTCCATTCCAGATGATCATCCTTATCTGCTTGTAACCTTTCTGTTTTCTCATAACTTTAACAAAATATCCTAACTCATAAAAAAATACTTTTAAGTATTGGTAGTGTTTAGCAGCCAGGCGTAGATTTTGTTTTTGTTGTATTTGTTTCATTTAATTAATATGGTGTGGTATAGGAAAAGCAAAAACAAGTAATGTGTATAGATATTCATATTGAAAAAAATAATTTAAGAACACAATGGCACAGTTCATCTCGCATAAAATATAATTAAGTAGGGGTTAACTATTAAGATTATATCTAATAAAAACTTTTCTTAGATATTTTAGAAATTGTTTTAAAACACATTAAATGTATCCAAACGATATGGAATGTCATGCATTGACATTTACTAGTAAAACTTTAGTCCGTGTTTAATATTCAGTATTATTTGTTCCATCATATTTTAAGATTTAGGAGAAAAGTCCCCCTTAAGATACAATATTTAATAAACAATAGAAATATGTATTCATAAGTAGATGAAAGTCAGCCAGACTCAGGTATTATGTCATTTCATGATTAAAGAAAACTAATTGTTTAACACTGATATGTGTGTGTGTGTATAATCCTATATTCATGATTTTACCTTTTATCTGAAAAATGTCTAAGCCTTATCATTTCTGTTCCACTGTGAAAGTATTTGCTATGCCTGAGCATCTTACAGTTCTTGCATCTCCTTCAGTTATATCCTTTAAGAGGTTAATAAAAAGCAATTTTGAAAGTTTTTCCGTTTTTCCCCAGTATAACATTTTTCTTACATTATGGCAATTTTCTCTACAGCCTTGAATTTTTTCCTTTGGCCACGTTTTATGATACAGGATGTCACTGTTGTGAAAGCACTGAAGAAACTATATAAGATGTGAAATGAAAAATTGACATGGCACTCAATCTCCTCTGAGCAATATAACCAAATGCAGTGCCAACCATTTTAGTGTTTACCAAAATATTGCAAAGGATGGCCTTTGAAAAAGTGAGTGGAATTTTATCATAAGAAAAAAAATTAAGAAATAGAACATTTGTAAATTTTTAGGAATATACTTAATATGCTGAGTAATGAGGAAAGTACTTTATTTGACTTTTTACATGAAATTTCAGCATCATCATTTCCTTGCTCGACACATTTTTCCCTAAGAAAACATGATCAGTTGAATTATGTAATATATGTAATTATGAAAATTATGTTTCATATATATACATATATATCACTTGTATTATGTTAATTCTGAAAACTAATTTCAGGGGCTTTTTATATTATATACCAATGAGATGTAGATTCTTTGCTGTACAAAACATTGTATATACATTTATGTTCTGGAAATTTACTATAATCACTCATTATTCCATACTTATGTGAAAATAACAAGTCATAGTAACCTTGAAAATTGTAATGTTACAGGTCAAATTAGTAAAATCTAGTTCCTATAGTAAAAGTAAAATAACACACTTTCATTCAATAATTACTCTGGTTTGTTTCTCTCCTTTTAAATTTATTAGTGTCATGCCTTAGGTTGAATTATATGTTCCATCTCATCAAGATAGATGCCAAAGAAAATGAAAAGAATATATTTTCTAAATATAATTAGAATTATAATTGCAATAACAGTTGAATAAAATTACCACATTGTATTTATGCTAAGAATAATGAACAAAATAACAAAACAATAAGAAAAAAAGTGATATGTTGGGGCAGCAGGTTTCTATGTGTTTATTTTATAATTGCCAACCTAGCAAGTAACCTAGAAACAGTAGAGGAGGAACAGATTGTCTAGGGTATTTAATGTGATTGACATTAATCTCTGAGGAAATTTTCTTTCATCTCCTCCAACTTACACTATTTCACAATCAGATTTTGATTTCAAAATTTGTCAAATCGCTAAGATTTAACTATGCAAATCAGTGATGTCTGCTGTAATTTCAAATAGCCAAACATGTATGTAATGCCCAGCAAAGGAAAACACACAGCCCTTCTGTAGCTCTGAATTCCAATAGTATAGGAGGAGCCTGAGCTTCAAGCTTGTGATGGAGATAATGGTAAAGGAACCAGCAGCACAGCAACCTCTTTACCCCATGTTTGGCAGACATGAAGGTCACTGTATAATACAGTATATATTATTCTCTGCTAGCAGAGGAGTGTCATTTCTCCTTTTATTGTATGTACCATCTCCTAGTAGCTTCTCTCCATGTCTACATACAACTTTTAAGACTTTACTTACAAAAAATTCTTAAGATTTATACATTTGCAACAAAATTTTGATGTGGGATTAGAAGCTTCCCACCACACAGGCATAACCTACCATATTATCAGCATCACTCCCATGATAGCACGTTTTCTTTTAACCAGATGAAATTTACGTAAACAAAATAGTTTCTTTTTAATCATTTGTAACCTTGTACAATGCAGTCTGCTAAGCTGAAGCTTCTGCTATTTGATTGCTGAACAGGTGAATTCTGTGAATTAGGAAGTGGTTCGTACAGGGTGCACCAAGAGTGCAGGTCCCTCTGTGATCATGATCTCGTCTCTTCAAAACACACATATCAGCCATGGGTAGGGAATGAAACCTTCACTCTGTTCAATATAATTAGCATCATAAACATTCTGATGACATTTCCGTCATTAAAAGATTGAAACATGAGTTAATAATAAAATACATGAATAATTTCAGACTTTGATTTAAAAAAAGGCAAACTTTGAATAACTATGATAAATATTGCAAAATTTAATACTTTCCTCATACATGTATTTCACGTCATTAATGTTGGAAACTTTATCTCAGTTTTCTTTGTATTTATATAATACAAATCAAATATATAATTGTTTTTAATGTACAAATTTTAAGCCTTCAAAATACCATACATCTTCTGAGTACTATATAAATAATAATGTAAATGACACACAAATGATAATCTTATTTATTTTCTGAAATATATAAAATTTTGATGAAATCTTAAAATGATGATTCTTAATTCATACCTCCAATGTGGTCTAAATTCTCCTGAAGATTTCTTTGGTTCATTAGATACTGAAAATAAAGGGGAAGTATAAATTGAAATTACATTAAAACAGGACTTATAACAAATGGAATATCAATAATTCACATAAGGTGATAAAAGTGAAGGCAAGGCATTTTAGGAAGATAGTAAAATATAGATAATTTAGACATTTTCATAAAGATTAAGGAGTTATCAAAACATAATCATGCTAAATCTGTTAGATGAAATTATAGGCATACATTCTCAGAAATACTGGATTATATAATGGTGGCAACTAATAAATTGATTTATACATTTATTCAACAGATAGATATTAAGTATTTATGAGGGATTATGGTCATGAACAAGAGAATTGGTGTATTTTGCATTCTAGAAAAGGATACAGAAAATGAATTAACACTTTATTAACAAATTTCAGACCATAGAATGAAAAAGTATTTTAAATGATACAAGGAATAAAAAATATGGATACTCAAGGTACTCTTACCTAGTAATGACACCTAAACTTGTTGTATCCCTATATTCCTTATTCTGTAGTCATTTATTCTTCAGAAAACAAAAATGCCCTAAGAAATATTTTTTATTTCTTTGACTTCCTTACTAATACAGTGATCTCTTGCTCGTGCTTAAGCAAAAGTCATTTCTCCCATATTCTATTCTAAGTTCATTTTTATGCATTCCTAATAACTAAGATGGCACCTTTAGAAAATAGAGCTAACTTCCAACACTGCTAACTAGTTACAGGCACTTGACCAGTTCATTAAACTCCATTTCTTGTTTCTGCCCTGAAAAATGAGGAATATGAGCACAATAGTGTTTGCTGTTCACCTTTATTCTGTTTTTAAAAAAATTCGGAATATTGAAAGATTCTAATAAGCCAGGAGGAGTGAGAGTGAAAATCTTAATAAGCAAGATTTAATGACAAACCTTGATTTTTCTACTTTGTATTTTAATAAAATGTTCAAAACAGTTTGAGCATTTAGTATGTGCCAGCACTTTGTGAAATATACCTAGAGATATAAGAGACAGTTCTTATCTATACTAGGACTCAAGTTTAATATCTACAAATTTCTAACAGTCAAAAACACTGGGGAGGTAAGACCAGACCCAGAACCTTGCATAATTCTTATCATTGTAGGCACACAGAAGCCAGAAAGTAGGTCCAGATGACCACCAAATTAGTGGGCCCATCAAGGTACAGTGTCTACATGGCCAAAGGATTAGGAAGAATTTTGTAAATATGTTTCAAGGGAATGCAGGTAGTTCCTAGTAGGTAACTAGGGTGTAGCGGCAGAGAATGTAAGGGTCAATGTCAGTATCAAATGACTTAACAGAATTAACACACAATTATCCAAACTCCAGTGATTAGAATAAGACTAAGGAGTAAAACTAGAACGTCCAAAGACAGCCAAACAGGAAGCAAAGCAGGATTCCCCTTGTACAGTCTGGAGATCAAAATATTAAATAAGACAACTCCACACTGCACAGCATGCAATCCCCTGCACTGGAGCTGCCATCTGGGAGAAGTAGATATATTGTACCATGCTCTGGTGACCGAGATTGCTAAAGAAGAAATTGACAATATTTAATTATCCCTGCCCTGTGTTTAAATGGTCTCAGTAGAGCAAATCAGGAGGAATAGTTCTGGATAACCAGGGAATTTGAAGGTGGAGTTTGGGTAAGATTATCACCTGTTCTTTTCTACACTCATCACTGAATAGGAGGGTTTGGAGATGTCTGTAAACTAAGAATTTGGTAAGAATAGTTAGAAATTTGCAAGGAAAGGAACTCCAAAAGATAAATAGACACATCTGACTATGAGGATTTATGAATAGGATTGGAAGAGATTGGAAGAATTCTTAGGAGTTTTTGTGGTTGTCAGCCTTGACTGGATATTGGGATAAATTACATCAGCTGAGTTGCTGGTAAAATTGGTCATGATATTATTCTTCTACATTCTTAGAGAGTCCAATAGGCAACTGAAACCAGAAAAACAGTGTGATAGGAAACTGTTCCAACTGGTGGGAATTGCATGTGCAAAGATCCAAAGGCAAAGAACAAAGTTTATTCCGGGGCCAGAATCATCTAGGTTTGCTGGTGCAGGTGTACCGGCACAAGTGCTAGAGTGTTGCAGTGGGGGGAGGAAAATTAATACAGCATTACCCAAACAATGAAGACCAATGACAAATTTTTGAGGAATTATCTAAAAGAGAAGAAAAAAAGAAACCAAATTTCTACAAGGACTGGGTGCAAAGGGTGAGAATTTCGGGAGCAATAATATGCTCACATAGTGAAAAATATTAACAGACAGGTAGAGATCAGGAAAATGTAATGCCAGTTGAGAAGCCAAGTAAAATTTTAGTGTTTTTTTTTTTCTCCTTGCATTTTGGTCTTCTATGACTGTTAACTGTAGTAAAATTATTTGTTATAGTTTTATCACATGTTGACCTAAATTATTTTATGCGTATTAAGTGAAAAACATCCTATGCCTCCATTTCTTTTTTGTTTACAAAGTAGAGATTTAAACAACAAATACCCCATGTTTACTTAAAATGCTTATGGTTGTTTTGAGGACGAATATGTGGCAGTTTTGTTTATAGCATCTATTCTCACAAGATAAAAAAGTACGTGAGTAAAATGTATTGTCATAATTGATAAAAAATAATATTTATTCATTAATACTGTCACCTTTCCCAATCATTGGTGAATTGAATATTCCAATTTATTTTCTGTCACCTGTCTTTCAGAAAAGTATTGCTCAAACTTTCTCAAACAAATTCCTTTTAAGCACTATCTGATCTTTGAAGATTTTAGTTCATTTAAACAAAAGATGCTGAAAAGTTAATAAGGGAGAAAAACTTTGTGCCTATTTTGACTTTAAAGACCATTGGGACAGTAAACCACTTCAAAGCCTGTCTTTTAATCTTCTCATTGTTGAGCCCTTTGTTGTGAGGAGACAAGGGGGTGTGATTTTTATCCCTGTAATCAGTTTCTGTCAAGACTAGCTTTCTAAACATTTGTTAAGGGGGAGTTAAAGAAGTATTATGTGTGGTCACTGGTCTCTCACCCTTGGCTGATAAAAGAGAAGAGAATGAGTTTAGCAAGCCTTCAGCCTGGGTTAGCTTCCTCTGGAGTTCTATAAACTAACCCACTTTCCACAAACTGTATGAAAGAAAACTGACTTTGAAACTGGCAAGTTGTAGAATGTTTGACTTTCTTCTAGAAAATATGGAAGGTAAAATCATTGATTTTTTTTTCTTATTAGAAATATTTGAGGATATTGATAAACTCTTGGGAATGAATTTGGAGGTTTTGAATGCAGAGAGATTATTGGAGCAATGAAAATTTTTATTTTTGTCTTAAAAATTTCACTTACTGTCTGCCTCTCAAATAAATTGTGTGTAGAAATTATAATCCATAGCATTGGCTACTTTCTACAGTTGGTGAAAGTGGGCTTGGAAATTTTGAAATAGCATTCCTTTATGTTTGTCAGGAAATAAAAAGAGTAGCATGGAGTTAACATCTAAAGCAAACAAGGAAAACAAGTGAGCTGTGAGGAGTCTTTCCTAATTTGAGGCAAAAAGCCTTTCTACAGTGTTCAGATTTGTTCATTAGCAAAAACATTTTATGAGGACATTTTAGAATGTGTTTTCTTTATAGTGCATATTTCATTATGATTCCTTTTATATAGTTTGATGTGTGTATGTGTGTGTGTATATATGTATTTGGTTGTGATTATGTTTTAAGTAAGTGCCATACAACTCCTCTAGATTTTTAGTTTTGTAATTCACATGGACAGCATAATTTAGGCTTTTATTTGCTTCTGGAAACTCGGGGTTTATTTGTAGATTTTTAAGTACATGTTTTCATTTGTACTCTTTAAATTGTGCTCTTCAAGAAAGGCTGTTTTCTAAAGTCTAATGCATTTTCTTCAGAAACCCATAAATAACTATTAACTCTTGCTCACATTGGGGGTTTTATTAACTTTTTCAGAGAAAACAATAATGTGGTTTTAAAATTTTCAAGGACAATTTTTTTAAAGTTATTCAATGTCTCTGAAATAGAAGAATTTGAAATATAACAAAAACACTGTTTCATCATATACTAGGTAACTTAAATTGTAAAACAGTAGACATTGTGTGAATTTTTAATACTCTGTAGTGAAGTGAGGAAACACTAGAAGGATTGTCCGTATGTTTCCAAATATTTGATAATTTCTCATGTGTGAAACCATACAGAAAACTAAAACAGTGTATTGTTAAGATTAGTAGAGTGGTCATTTCTGTTAACAACTGGGTTCTTTAGTTGTGTAAAGCTAGAGTTAGGAGAGGATAGGTTATTATGACTGATATCTTATCCATTGCCTCTTATGCCCGGGATAGCAAAATTCTGTGTAATTAATGCCCTTCCTGGAAAGAGAATTCTTCAAGAAGGGAAATTTGAAATGTAGTATCATAAACAATTTCATTGTTGTACTTGTCCAAAAAAATTAAAAATTAATGCTAGTCAGTTATATCACTGTATTGGTCCTGTAGAGAATTTTTTAATCACAGTATTCCAAAAACACTTCATGTTATGATCAGATTCATCTTTAATCTAGTAAAATCAGAAGTAATTCATTATTAAAAGGCCCAAGATAATCATTAGCATATTATGTTTTTATTAAAAGTTTAATGATTATTAATGCCCAATGTCTGACAATAATATGGCAAACTTCACAGAACATCATAAAGCATCCATATAAAGGGAAATAGAAATTATAGCTTGATTTGCTTTTGTGATTCATATATAACAATGAATTTTCCATGAATAGAAAGTACTTTGTAATTTCAGTTTTCATCCTGACTCCAGATTAACGTTATCATTAATTTAAAGATGAATACTTTATAGATGAACAAGCGGTGTCCTGGAAAATGGTCCTGAAGCCATCAAGCCTTATCATCAGACATTGGGATTATGTCTGTTGCTGCTTTCAGTTTTGAGCTTATGCATGCAAACTGATTGAGAGAAAGGAAATGATAAAAAGGCATTTGATATCTATTTTCTGAATAGCACTTGAACTCTGAAAGTATTAATTGAATAGTTTCTGTGCATCCAGTAGGTTAATAAAGCACAAATGTGGTCTAGAGGCTAGACCACATCTATTTTTCCCTAAAAGATATAAATAAAACAAATTGAATTATCCTCATATACATAGTTCATGTATGTTTTGATATAAAATGACACTTAAATAAGGATAACTATAGGGACATTTTATATATCAAGTGCATATATTTTATTATTGATCATTTTAAAGACAATACACTTGTATACATATATATATATATATATTTCCCCCCCTCCCCAGCAACTAAAGAATATCTTTGGTTATATGCAAATCATCATTTGCCCTCGATCTTTCAATACATATTGACAAATCTGAATTGTGCAATATGAAAAACTTAATATCCTTTCCTGATGTCAGTTTTATCTGGGACTCAGAAACAGCACCATCCTTATGCCCAATTTTCTTTATGTAAACCAAATGCTTGTCTTTCTATTCATTACCTAACCCCCGCCTTATTTTTCTTCTTTTTTTTCTATTACAAATCTGGGATGTAGTTTTCTTTTTATTTCATTTCTTGTTCCTCCAAATCCAAACAATACATTCACCTCTCTAACTTTGGATTTTGCACATAGGGATCAATGCAATCATTATATTCTATACAGAGTAAGAATACTAGGGCGCAGTAAAAGAATACTAGGGTCCATGAAACACATTTTCAATAAATTCAAGTTATTTGTTTCATGCTAGTAGGTCAACAGCTACTGAAGCCTATGTTGGAGAAACACAGCTACTTCAGAATTGCTTATACTCAAACTACTAGCACGTGTTGTAACCTAATGGGAGTTTAAGAACAATAGGCAGGTCTATACATATCACAGACAGAAGACAGTTAAACATAGATTCTAGACTATTTAGTGCAAGGAGCAAGTGAATTTGAGAGTTTTGGGGTAGTATTAATGTTTATATATCAACTAAAGATGGAGCAGACAACACGCACATTAACTTGGGGTGAAAGAACAACAGGGGTAAGTAACCTATAACAATTGCATAGGTGTGAAGGTTTTGAGTAAGTGAAAATAAAAAATTTACTTTCTCATATGTATGCAATGTGTCACCTGCTTATACAAAATACAAACATGCTTTAAATTTATAAGCTTTTCTAATTACCAAAGTTGTGATTCAAAACATTAGTTTTGAATGAAATCTTGTACTTACGGAGATGTCTCAATAAACACTAGGGATTATTAATTCCTTTTTTATGCTTTTTAAAAAAGATTTATGCATACAAGAATTGGGGTACAGGCCAGAGGTGTGGGGGGTAAGAGGATTCACCAGAGATAGAGTGGAGAACAGAATAGGCAGATCTACTGAAATACACTGCTGAAAGGAGCAGTGGGTGAGGCAGAAGAGGTCTGCTGCACCACATGGGTCACCTCCCTGGCTGGGAATCGAACTGCTGCAGTGGCTTTAGATGCTTCATAGCGCAGTGTTTATTTCTTTGTGCCACCAGGGAGGCCACTCCTTTTTTTATGTTAAATAAATAAAAATTATGAAATAAAAGCATGTTTCATTCTCTGGGCAGCAAGGCTGAGCTGTATGTAATAGTACACAAAGCAGTTCAATGGGTAAATGTCAGAGAACTCCTTTCATTGAGTAGTTAGCTGTAGGTCTACTAGTACTTACACAGCATAATGGATGGAATGCCAAGAGAAAACATATGGGATCTGATTGGCTAAAGGACTTCTGAAATTTACAAAGCTATTGAAATGAACTCTTCTATATATAATGCCATGTGTCCTGCTATTTCTATCAAGTGCAGCTTATAGCAGCAAGAGCTGCCTCAGCATCACGTTTCTTAATCCCCCAAAATGCCTGACTCATATATAAATCATCTGAGTCCTGGCAGAGTCTTGTATTGACCCTGCAAGACTTTTATTGCCATTTCATTCGGTTTTTATTGCCTCTTCTTTCTTCTATTTTTTATGTCCTGCATCCATGAGCTGAAAAGAGGGTTAAATTTTTCATTTTCTTGTGAATGATGTATATATAGTTTCTTCCTTATCAGACTGTCAAGGTTATAGGAAAACAAAGCTTCCCTGTTATCAAAAGCAAATCTAAGCACTTGAATTACCAGATTGATGAAAAAGTTCTGTGGGGACAATCAGTGGCTTCCCTCTTAGCTCTCAGTTAAGGCCACTTAATCCTAAGCACTTACTGAATGTAAAACAAAGATACTTAACTGTTATATTACTAATACTGGCAACTTCTCTGTCCCCCTCTGTTCATTATTCTTTTCCCTTTTTTGGTCATTAAACAAACTTCTGCTGAGTTCCTTCCAGGGCAGAAGTTTGATGAGAGGCTGAAGATACAAAGCTGATGGCATCATTTCCCTGCAAACTGACAGCTGGTGGGAGGGACAGATAGGCAAGCAAAGAATCTTAGTGTTCTGTGAACAAGGCCGTGATAGGTGCATGAACAAACATAGCTGCAAAGAAACTATCAACTTCGTCTGACTAGGAGAGTAAGGAAAAGTTCACTGAGAGCAAACTTTTCTAACTATTCTTAGTATGAACATAAAATTTGCAAATAATTAAAGAGGTATGGGGGAAACACAAAAGTAAAAGCATGTTCAGGCACTGGCAGCTGGGATAGTCTGTCTAGAAAAACAGAACAAATATAATGGGTTTGGGATAGAGAAGAGGACTAGAAACATATTCAAAGTCATATGGTTAAGGGCTTCATATGCCTTCAGAACTGGGGAAGTGATTCTCTAATGACTGCTATCAAAGATTTTTAAACAGAAGAATTATCAAATTAAATCTCGGACAATAGCACATAAACTCCATTAGGGCAGGAACTTTATTTTTATTTTTTCATTCATTTCTAAATTTCCAGAACAGATTAGGCAAGTACCCTTAAGTACTCAACAGTTTGTCCTACAGATTCTGTGTGGTCCTTGTGGAGGTGGGGTTGCTGATGGAAGATCAGAGATTGGAGGAGACATTTGTCATAATCTAGCTGAGAGATGATGACAGTCTGCAGTAGGGTAGGAGGGGTCAGCTTGGTTAGAGGTGAAATGGAGATTTCAGAGATAGTGAACAGGGTTTGTTTACTGATAAGGTCTGTGACTCAAGAAGGGAGATCAGAATAGTACTGGGGACTATGGTAAATTTCAAGAAAGAAAAGACAGATAGGAGAAAAATGGAGATTGTGGGTGAAATTCGTATTCATATTCATGGATATTCTCTGAAGCCAACATAGTGTATTAGAAAATATGCCATCAATATAACACAGCTCATCTACATTGGGGATAGAGACTTTAAGATTTAGAACCATCACACCAGAGTTAATAACCCAAGCTTACAGGAACAAATGACATTTTTCAAAGAGAGACTCACATAACAAAGTACTTTGTGGTGAAAGTAGCTTAAGATATACCAAAAAGGAAGGATGAATTTAAATCAGCTAGAAAAGTAAAGGGGAAGATCCAGGAAAAGAGTAAATACTCCACTTCCTCTCCTCCTCTTCCTTTCCTTGAACTAACATTTTCTCTGTTGGTTTGTGAAGGCACTACAAGCTCATTCACATCAGACAACATGATTGGCAACAGAAATTTCTTTTTCTTCCTTTATCAACTAATTAAATTTAAATCACCTGGGAATTAAAGACATCTAGTGACCAAGATATTCCTTAAAATAACATGCAGAGAACAAAACAGATAATTAAAGAATCAAAATATAGGACACAATTTACTTATTTATTGTGACCAGTTTTGATAGTTTTCCACAGGGAATTTTGCAGGGAAGAGTTTACAGCCAGAGCTGATATAGTGGAGTGATATAGTGGGATGAATAATTTCTCAAGTAAAAACCTTTATCCCAGAGATCCTTACTGGTGGCCTAAGGCTCAGTGCTATTACTGTTAAACTCTGAGTTTGATCCCCGGCCAAGGAGGTGATCTACATGGCACAGCAGACCTCTCCTGCCTCGCCTGCTGCTCCCCTCAGCAGTGTGTTTCAGTAGATCTGCCTGTTCTGTTCCCCACTCTGTCTCTGATGAATCTTCTCACACATATACCCCCACACACCTCTGGCCTACACCCCAGTTCTTCTATGCAAAAAAAAAAAAAAAAAAAACAAGAAATTAAAAAAAGAAAACAGCCCTTATCCCAAGAAGTTCACCTACATTCCAGCCAGCAGGACTGCTGTGAAAGATTCACATAGAAATGACCATGGGTTGCTCCCATATGAGTGTGCATTTTCTGATTTTTGTGTTTGTTTTTCAGAGGAAAAAAATTGCAGTGGGGATCTTTGGATTTCTGGTTTTGTTTTGTTTTTTATTTGTTGTCTGTCCTGTTGGTTTAGTTTTTGACAACTGCTTATGAAGGATGATCAAAGTCAAAAATCTTTTTTTTTTCCTAAAAGATTTTATTTATGCATACAAGAACTGGGGTACAGGCCAGCAGTGCAGGGGGGTGGGGTGGGTGAGAAGATTCACCAGAGACAGAGTCGGGAGCAGAACATGTAGACTGACTGAAAGACACTGCTGAGGGGAGCAGCAGGCCAGGCAGGAGAGGTTTGCTGCGCCATGTGTGTCCCCTCCTTGGCTGAGGATCTAACTAGTGCTGCAGTGGCTGCAAAAGTCCCACAGTGTGGCACTTAACCCCTGGTGCCACCAGGGAGGCCCAAAATCAAAAACGTTTTATGGTAGAGTTTATATGTGTTCTTCCTTGATATCTATCCAGCATGATTTCTACCTGTGCTCTTTTACAATCACAGTAGATTCTAATACAAATGGCCCAGTACACAGATGAGGGATAAATAATGGGAATTTTGTAGAATTGGCACATAAAAGAGTAATGATCAATAACTCTCTTCAAAAAGCTTTGAGCTAGACTAGTCACATCTTATTTTTTAGCTTTTTGATACTGTTTCTAGGCTGACTGCCTGATAACATGAAAATTTAATGCCAGTTCCCAAAATCAGTCTGAAAGATTTATAGGTCATTTGTCTCTTCCAGTGGTTATTTATAAATCTCATAGTTTTGTAGTGATCAATCACTTTAATTCCATGGTAGAGAGTACTTCAGTGTAAAGTTAATGACTTCTGTGACTAAATGCACAAAAACAATTATTTTATTGAAAGGACAAAAGCATAAGAACTGAAATAGCCCCCAATCCGAAATTAAATATATATATTAAATATATATATATATATCCTGACATCAAGTATTGCCAAATATATTGAATATTTGGTGGGATATTTAAACCAAATCTCTGAGTTTTAATGAGATGATGCAGTTGTAAATGAAATATCTTCTGTAGTTTATTGTGTTGACTTTAAGTACCCAAGAGTCAGTTAATATTAACTTTATTAGGTTTCCTATTAGTTTGTAATTACCTTCTTATGTTATAGCCTTTTCAAAGGAATTGTGCCCTTTAATCTCAAAGAAACTGGCATCTATTTCTTTTTTTTTTCTATATACAGAGCAATAACTTCCAGCATGCAGTTTTCTGTTATGTGGTAAACATGTTTACAACTTTCTGGGATTTGTTTTCAGATGATGAGTCCTCACTTAATATTCTCCATAGGTTCTTGGAAACTGTAACTTCAAGCAAATGAAACCAATTTTATCATAGATGATTAATACAAATAAGGGTCAAGTTCTTACATCATTTATTTTTCTTATGCCTGTCTCCTAACAAGAAAACAGTGTTTGTCTTAATTTGAAACCCTCTTTTCCAGTCCCATGCTGGAAATTCTAGCCTCTACAGCCTTCCCCAACAGTATTGTTGATTTCGTTGTAGAAGTGGCACATGGATAGAAAGTATTTGGAAGGATATGCCACTTTCCTCTTATTGAAATTTCATTTGCATAGCACATATAACGTGTTCATTTAATTGTTTTTTACTTGGGAGATAGAGGGTTAAAGTTCCTGCATCTCAGGACAGTTTGCCCCTTTCTTGCCCTCCTTTTCCAGTGATGCTCAGAGGCTCTGAATGTGGTTACTGCATGCTTTTGAACTATCCTTTCATATCCAAATGTAGCAATTGTCATTTTCTGCTGCTGCTTTGATAATCTTTTTTGAATGTCACTTAAATGTAATGTCCTCTCATCTCTCTACTTCAAATAGATTGGTCTATTTCACTGCCCAATATATTCG
Source organism: Galemys pyrenaicus (assembly GCA_019455555.1). NCBI lineage: Eukaryota > Metazoa > Chordata > Mammalia > Eulipotyphla > Talpidae > Galemys > Galemys pyrenaicus. The sequence goes on from JAGFMF010012298.1 coordinate 2,088,383, forward strand.
ACTGGTGCTCCAATGGCAGAACACACATGTTGCTATCTGTGAGTGCTGATTGTGAAGGGTGCCTTTTTAAACTCAGTATCTCACATGGAACTTGGTTAAAAAAAATCTCCCTTAGATCTTATTCTGTTTCATTGAAACCTGGTCACCTTAGATGTTATATGTAGGTTATTGAAGACATGATGAAAAAAAGCATGTGTTCTAACTCACGTGCTGCTTTTCTCTTATTTAAATTTCCCATTCCCATGAAAAGACTCAAATGTCTCCATCTTTTTTCCTACAGGATGAGTTCCTTACTAACATGATAAATGAGGACACATCAGATCAATCCCAGCTCTACTGTGTTCAGTCTGAATTTTAGTTTGAACCCTGATAGTGTCAAGTAGAAGCATTATGACTTCAAGTAATATTAATTCAAAAGGGAAGTATGAGTGGAAATCATTCTACCCGCCGATTTTATTATGCATGTCATGTAATTTGCCAGTATTCAAATAGCTAAAGAAATGGAAACCAAAATTTCACATAAAATCTAAACAGTATCGCTGGGACCAGGAACCTCCTGTTTCTTCTCTCTGACCTGACTGCTCTTCTCATTCCTTTGTCTTCGTCCCTACTCCATAGTTAGATTTGTACTTTTCTACTTGTCTTTTCATTCTTTGTGACGTTTTCTCATCGCTATTCTTCTTCCTATACTTTCCTAATCTTTCTGCCTTCTTTTTACAACCTGATGAGCAATCAAATGTGATTGTAAATGAAATATTGTCTGTAGTTTATTTCGTTCATTTAGGTACCTAAAAGTCACATTAGGTAAGTTCTGCTCCATTTCTTTTTTTTTTTTTTAATATTTATTTATTTATGCATACAAGATCTGGGGTACAGGCCAGAGTCCAGGGAGGTGACTGGATTCACCAGAGACAGAGCCAGGAACAGAACAGGCATACTGACTGAAACACACTGCTGAGGGGAGCAGCAGGCGAGGCAGGAGAGATCTGCTGCACCATATGGGTCCCCTCCCTGGCAGCAGCAGGGGTTGAACTCGTGCTGCAGTGGCTATGGTTTGCTTCATAGTGCGTTGCTTAACCCACTGTGCCACCAGGGAGGTCCAGTTCTGCTCCATTTCTTAAGTGAATTCTATACTACTATTAGAGAGACTTGAGGAGGCTAGAATTTCCAGCATGGGACTGGGAGAGAAGGTTTCAAATTAAGACAAACACTGCTCTCTTGTTCGGAGACAGGCACAAGAGAAAGAGATGGCATAAGAACTTGACCCTTATTTATATCAATTAACCTATGATATAATTGGTTAAATAATAATAATAATAAGTAACTTTAAAAAAACTAGCAGGCAACTATAAAGCAGACATTCTTCAGAGGAGAGGGAGGGAGAGGTATCAAAACAGGGTTGGGAAAAGCACAAGGGACTGTGGTGGTGGTGCACGGGTGAATTGGTGGTGGGACTACAACTGAGAGGAGAAGTTACATTGTACAAAAATGATCAATGATATAATATATAAATATTTTAAAAATATGAAAATGTTATTTCTCAAAAGAACATTAAAGAATGTTGAATTAAAATTTTAAAAATGATTTTCTTTACTTGAAGTCATAGTTTCTAATTGCTTATCGACTGAAGCAGATAAACAACTAAATTAAAAAAATCAGTTCATATGAAGTGGGTAGTATAATTTCCACTCACATTTTCCTTTCGAATTAATATTCCTTGAAGTCATGATGACACTATCAGGGTTCAGATGAATATTCGGACTGAAGACAGTAGAGCTGGGATTAATTTCATGTGTGCGTAAGATTGAAAAAATACTTCTGGTAAATCAGCTCAAAAGAAGAATGTCAGGATGTGAACATGAATAAAGAATGACATGCTTTAAAAAAATTCATCAAACCAGGATAGTGGAACAGTTGGCGAGCTGGAATCTTGGTTTATCACTTCCTTTAAGAAAACACGTTGATGGCAAGTATATGTAAATTAAAAAAAAATTTTATATTAATAAAAAAGAGAGAAAAAAGAAAACACAAACATCCAGAAAGAAGTTAAAGAGTCATTGCAATCAGTCATGAAGGGAGTCAATATGTGTATATAGATATTTAATGGCTTAAGCTTTAACTATATTTTAAAAATTCACCAGATAAATTTTCTAGGAATTTTTAAAGCACAACTTCATTAGAAAATGTGTTTAAGGCCAAAAGTCCTCTTGGTTTCATTTTGGGAAATCCTTATTTTGTGAAGGAACATCTCTGGAAGGTATAAAAATTCCTATTGTAAATAGATATATAGAAAATTTGAAATACATTTATAGAATGCAAATCTGAACAGAACATAATCATGATGGTAACTAAAAGAGAATTTTACCACCTTTTCATTTGGAACAAGGTCAGTTAATCAGTAAATAACTTTGGCAGTGTTACAGCAATGTTCAGTAGGACCTTTCAGTTCCTATCTTTGCTTCATCTGCACTTTTTCAGAGGTCATTATTTCTTTACTTTTTATATGACTATTTTCACTAGGCAGAAACAGAATCAATAAAGAGAAGACAGAGAAAAATTTTAAAGGCAAAAGGGTAATAAGATACTATCCAGTGATTAAAAAAAAAAAAAAGACTGACCTTATATAGAAAAAATAATAAATTCTAGAGGCAAAATAACTTTGAGATATCATCTGGTCAACTCCCAGGTAAAATTAAATTTAAACCAAACAGTAAATTAAAGCCTGGCTTTTTTCTAATGCTGTTCTAAATCCCAGAACACCCTTGAACTTCAGTATCTTCATAAGTAATATATAATACAACATTTAAATATAGTGCATTTTCATCAAGATATTTTTGAAACGTGATGTATTTCATGTAAGAAGGATATTCACAAAATAGCAAAGTTCATGAAGATATGATTGAAGTATGATTAACAACATTAAATATCCAACATCATGAAGAGAAAAAGAATGTGTATATTAAAATGGTTTTACTCTCATCTTATAATACAAAGAAAATATAGAGTCGCCACAGAAATGATTATATAGAATTCTTAATAGAGTAACCTACTGTGATTGTTTGATGATGCCTACCTGTTAATCTATGTAGTAATATATTCTTAATACCAACTATTTCCTTCCTTTCTGTGAATCTATATTGTTCTCTTAACTATTCTGGATTTTTCTCACTGCAGTGTCTGATCATTTTAGCTGCTAGACTGGGAAGGAATAGAATATGTAGCAAGTAAAACTTAATTTGTTCTCATGAAAATATAAATTATGTGCCGAATTTAAATTGCCTTGTCCTTCAGGTCATTTTTATTTTTATTTATTTATTTTTTTATTATATTTAATTGTATTTGACATCGTTTGTATTCCCCAGTGGGTTCCCACCACCATTTCACCCATGCACCGTCACCTCAGTCCCTTGTGCTCTTTATATCTCATCACCGTCTGTGCCCTCCCCTCCCTCCACCCACCCCCATGGTCACTTGGGTTTATCTTTAATCTTTTGATCTTGTTGAGTTTTTATTTGATTATTTGGTTGTTTTTAGTTATGATTGACTGCCTATTTCCTTTAGTTTTCTCTTGTTTTTTTTTTGTTTGTTTGTTTTGTTTTCTTCCTTTTTATTTTTTGTTTTGATTGTTGTTTTTTTCACATTCCTCCTAAAAGCGAGGCCATCCGATATTTTTCTTTTGCATTCTGACTTGTTTCACTGAGTATAATTCCTTCTAGTTCCATCCATGTTTCTAGAAATGTTCCTAGTTTTTTTTTTATTTTTGATTGCTGAATAGTATTCCATTGTGTATATGTACCACATCTTCTTGATCCAGTCCTCTACTTTTGGGCATTAGCATTGTTTCCAGGTTTTACCAATTGTAAATAGTGCTGCAATAAACATGGGGGTACAGGTACTCTTTTGGATCGGTGTTTTTGTGTCCTTTGGGTAGATTCCTAGGAGTTGGATTGCTTCAGGTCATTTTTAATACCCAAACTTCTTCATACTGAAGTGCTCCTTGCACCATAAGGTCACATGGTTCTCCTGAGGCTCAGAAATGCTGAGGCTGTGCCTCCTGACCCATGCCTTTGCATAAAGTCAGTCTTCCAAATTCCACTCATCTTTGCTCTCCACACTGTTGGTTTTTCTCTTGCAATAGCATGAAAAAAAAAAACGGTGAATTCTTTAAAAATAAGAGTATGTGCCTATGAAGTTTGTACAAAATCTTGGTCATACAATGAGTATGTTTTAGCCAACACTTTGGGGCTAGTAGACATTCATTTAAATAGTCCACTTAGGGGTCTCCCTGGTGGCGCAAGGGGTTAAGCATTACCCTATAAAGCATCCATAGCCACTGCAGCATGAGTTTGATCACCAGGCAGGGAGGGGACCTGAATGGCACAGCAGACCTCTCTTGCCTCGCCTGCTGCTCCCCTCAGCAGTGTACTTAAGTCAATCTGCCTGTTCTGTTCCCTACTGTCTCTTGTGAATCCTCTCACAAGTTTTGACATTTGATGAAAATCCCCATATATCTGACCTCTATTCCAGTTCTTATATGCATAAGTAAAGTAAATCTTGAAAAAAAAAATAGTTCACTTTTACATGCAGAAAATAGACACTATAGCAATTAAAACATACATGTATGTATATATGTATGTATATGTATATATATGTACTTGCCAATTTTGTTGTGAAAAAAGTCTCTTTTCTGTGAATAAGGATTGTATTGTGATCATGTGGATATTTTCATAAAACATGCCACTTATTTAAAACAGTGTAGGCATGATGAATAATCTTTCTCAGACATGAGAAAAATTGAGCACAGTGAATATTGGTGTCTCACCAGCTGATTTCTTGAGAAATGCATTTTATTTACTCAGGATGGAACTTGAAAACATACATGGGAAATTAATTAAACCAAACCATTGGCTAGTTTGCTTTAAGAATGTATTGTAGTACTGCTTCTACTGTTCAGGTTTTAGGTGAGGAGTGATTTGTTTGCCAGACAGAAAGTAAATATTTACTGTAGTTTTACTAACCAGAAGAGATAGTTCATCCAGTTGGCAATCTGTTTGCCAAAATATAAATGTTATTTGGGTGATTCCATCTAAGCCCTAGTCTTAATGCCTTATTTAATGTGTTACTTTTCCATTGCAGTAAAGATATTTAAAATCTCTGTAACGCTCACAGTGCACAGGGTTAACAACTGTAGCCTACTGGCCCATCTAATTTAGAGATTATAACATATTCTTTTCCAGGAAACTTTTTTTGGCCAAATGGTCACTTTGACTTGTTCCAGGGTTTCATGCTTCCACATTCCAATGCAGGCTAAATCAATACCACAGTTCCTTCTCTTAAATAACCTTCCAGATTCTCCCAGTATTTCAGGGCAGCTGAAAGAATAAAATAAAACTTCTATGGCCTGATAACCATGGTCTGGTAATTATGGGTTGTCCCTAATTATCTGTGTCCCAGACCTTGGAGTAGGTCACAGATCTGTTTTTAAAAAGCCCATCAACACTATCTGGAAGAGAAGACAAGCGAAGCCAATCAGATGAGTATGAATTTTTGAAATTTGATGAAAACTTAAAACTTTCTAGTTTAAACTGATGATCTGAGCTTTGGTGAAGGGTTTAATTGTTCTGTCTCATATCCTAGTGGGTTTTTTATTTTCTCCAGTCAACAGATTATGTTCATGTAAAATTTAAGAGTGATCAATTAAAGGAGCAATTGAGGGTTTATTGGAAAACATTTCTCCTTGTCATTGATTAAAAAGATAACAAAATATGTTTATTTTTTCTTAATAATTAAATTATTTTTAAAAAGTAAATTATTTTTAAAAATGAAAGTGCACTATTAATTTTTGTGTTTTTTTACAAAAAATTATATTTTGTTCACCTCTGGGTTCTTATAGTGTAGATCAGTCATATTTTGTTGCACTCCCTACAGAATGTAATGCACTTCATGGCTTAGTGAAATAAGTTTGAAAACTATAGTGATTTGGCCATATAAAGATAAGTATTTAAAAATTTCCCCTATTAACAGTGTGAAGCTGCTAAAAAAATATAACATCATTTAGAGCACTGTTTTTAAAAAGTTAAAATATCAGTCAGGAGGAGAAAGATAAATACTGGATGGTTTCACTAATATGTGGAAAAAAGAAACCAAACACAGGGTTAGACAAAGACAACCTTGAAAGCTGACCATAGGTCTGAGATATATATGAGGAGAGTGGGAGGGAAAAAGAGAAGGGGTGTAAGCAAGAGGGGGAGGAGCACATTAAACTATAACTAAGTTTAGTTATAATGCTGTCCCCCAGAAAAGCAAAGGAGGTATAAGGGAAGATAACTGGAACTTTTTGGTGGGTGTGGTTAAATAACATGCATTTTTAAAGGTGTAAACCTATACCCCTAAGATATACATTGTGATATAAACAAACCTCAATAAATATAACTTTTTACCTCAATAAATATAACTTTAAAATAATTACATTTAAAACTTTTAAAAAATATATATGAAATTTCTATAGTGCCTCCTTTGAGATTCCAATTTGCTTGATCTAAAATGGACCCAGCTGATTTTTACATGCACTGTAGAAATAAAAAAATCGATGTTTTCCATATCATATTACATAAAATACAAATTTCTTGAGGTATTTTGCAAAGAAAAGTCGTCAGTCAAATGTCAGAGATCCTGTGCATAATATCTTTTCTTATAGTTTTGTTTTTTTTAAGAGCATTTCTGATAAGACTTTAATATCCTGCAAAGAAGATATTTTGGTTTAACCTCTACTTTATCACGTGTATATTGGATCCTGGATAACTTTGTTAAATGGCATCTCTAACCGGACTATGAAACCTACTTTCTCCAAATTGTCTATTGAAAAATGTTTCGACGTGAAATTTGGTAACTCTAAATTGTTATTTACATCAGTACTGATTTTTTAATGCAATGTGGTTATGAGTCCTTTGAGAACATACAAAAATTTTTTAAGATTTATTTATGCATAGGAGAACTGGGGTACAAGCCAGAGGTGCGGGTGGAGGGGGAGGGGGTGCGGATAAGAGGACTCACCAGAGACAGAGTGGGAAACAAAGCAGACAGATAGACTGAATACGCTGCTAAGGGGAGCAGCAGGAGAGGTCTGCTGCGCCATGTGGTTCCCCTCCCCAGTCGGGGATTGAACTCATGTTCCAAGTGGCTGTGACTAGCTTCATAGTTGTGAAACTTAACCCCTTATGCCACCAAGGAGACCCATTGTTTGAGTTATTTTTAAAATGTTGGGATAATGAAAAGTCATTTATATACCTATATCTATATTCATATATCCTATATCTATATAAAGTCATATATATCTAGTACATATTACTAGATATGTATTTACACTACACACTCCCTTATCCCTTTCTACTTCATTCACCTGCCCCATCCTCTCTTCTTCTCATTCTTTTTCCTTTTTAGAAAATACCCTTCACAAGTTAGGTTTCGCTGGAAATGTTAGCAAGTAAATGAAAAGCCATATTTCCATGTGCTCTTATAGAAAAGATTGACCTGAGCCTATGTTGCACTTAGCTTAATGTTGCACTTCATTTATCAATACATGGAAAGAGCTTTTTACATCAAAGCTCTTTCAAAGGATAGAAGGCCTATCAAAAACAGTCAATTTTTCCCTCAGACTTAGTGAAGCAAAGCAAAATAAAATGTCCTAGGCCAGATACATGCATGTGGATGATCTGAAATTGTGAGTATGGGTTACTGTGCATATTCCATTCACCTTGGTTGGTTTCATGATGTTGACACCTGGGTTCCAATTAGTGCACTGGACTTTTGCCAGGAAGGGATTTAAATAAGGCCATGGATTCACTTCATCTTAGCACCAAGGTCACGGCTAAGCTTATTTTACCTAGAAGCCTGCCTGAAGCCAGACACGATTCAGTCCAGGAGCTATAGTATATGCAGGACTGTTTCAATAAAAAATAGAAAATGCAGGCATTCCCCCCTCCCCAACTTTTTCACAATTTTTACAAAAGAAAAATAGTGAGAACCTGTCACAAGTATTTCAGAATTGTGACAACTACTCACTAGCATGCGAAGTGCACATTATAGATTTGTCCAGAACAATAACATATTCATATAAGGAAGCTTAGATCACACTGTTGTTTCTTAAACAGACAGAAAGCATATCATCTGGAGGGCAGAGAGTGTACTCACTTGTCAGAAATGGGGATTTAGAAAGAAGGAAGTTCATAGTTGGGATTGATAATATTCAAACAATTGGGGCCAGGGTTAATAGTGATTTGTAATCTATGGGAAAGTAGGAAATCAGTGATAGTGATCCCATCTTTATTTTGATATTTTGTTCATTATGGATTTTTTTGTACTCACTTTTTAAAAAATATGTCATTCAAATTTTGTTTGTCTTGACTGCTAAGTATTTTGGCGCTTTAAGTTTTGTACTGTCTTAATCTTGGCTTTACAAACTAACACTGTGAAACCTCAGAAGATTTATGGAAAAATTATAGTGAAATAAGATTACATGTTTCATTTAAGTAAATAATACATCTTCAAGATTCATCATTTCTAGTGTTCCAGATTTTTGTGTGTAGTATTGGACATTAAAGCTATTGGTATCATTAGGAGTTAATAATAATTGTTTTATGACCAAAACTTCATGGAGGGAAAAATAAAGGAGATGTGGATTAGCTGCCATAATTATGTGATCTGTAATTAAACAGGTGCCTGTGTCCAGACAGTTTCCCTCACCTACTTGTTTACTCTTTAGGAATTAGAGAGACATCTTTATTATTTTTATTTTTAAAAAAGCAAAGAGTAAGTTCTAGAACAAAAGCATATATTGGCAAAAATGAAGACTGAATATTCAAGGACCTGTCTGTTTTTTTAAATTCTTATTATAAAAGCAAAATGAGCAGAAAATTAAACCTGATTTGCATAAAATCTTGCTTGCTTAGATATCTTGTGAAAATGACAATTCAGCCTTGACCAAATTCTGAGCTCTTATATAGGATATTCAAATTACTCTACTTTGCTCCTTTGAGATTGTTAATATATTCTTAGTGTTAACATTGTCTCTAAATTCAAAAAGAAAGGTAAAGGCCTCCAGTGGCCAACTTACCAGTTAGTATTCCAACATCAAAATGCGTAGCCAAACATTTTTGTTTATATTATTTAAAAGTTACATGTAGTTAAAATTTCAACATATATTTTGCACTTGACTCACTTTAGACACCTAAGTAAACATATGTAAAAATTTTAATTTAAAAGGTAATATCGAATGTTCATCAAGTATACCGCACTTCATACTCTTTTTGAAATTTATTTTATGAATGACTTCTTCAACATTATATGTTTTCTACAAACTCATGTGGAAAGGAATGCCTGTCTGATACATAATTACTAGTAAATGTCTATGTATGTAAGCATGTGTATATATGAGAGCGTGTACATATTTCTATATGTGTATGAGTGTGTATGCATTGCAATTACCCACAAGGCCCTTCTTTCATTGGGATTAGAAATTATATCATATCCTTATTAGTGCTCCACTAGAAGGCACATTACTTTTGACCAAGTGGTGTAAGTTAATCACCTTATATTCATGACCTTTAACTAGCTTGGTGCTACTATGTAATATTACTCAAGAGGAACATACACAAAGAGTAGTGACTTCTACTACTCTATTGTAAGTATCTTTTAATAATGGAGCACATAATTATGAGCAATGATTCTGAAAAATAAGAAGGAGTACTAAGGAAAGCTCAGGGAAGTGGGTCAAAAGACAATGCTTTTATGAGGGTTGGGTGGTTCTCATAGCTTACACATAGACTGGAGGAATTCCAGATCATGTGGGAACAATCTCAACCCAGGCTTTATTGCAGCAGACACATGCTAGCCAGGTTTTCAAGTGCTCATATTCCTCTTCCCATCACAACACTGTAATACCTTTGAGGTATTTATCAAAATACTTTTCATGCCCCCTTATTTTCATAGAGAGTATTCTTTTTTTTTAAGATTTATTTATTTGTACATACAAGAGCTGGGATACAGGCTAGAGGTGTAGGGGGTGGGTAAGAGGATTCACCAGAGACAGAGTGAGGAGCAGAGCAGGCAGGCTGACTGCTGAGGGGAGCAGCAGGCAAGGCAGAATAAGTCTTCTGAACCATGTGGGTCACCTCCCTGGCTAAGGATTAAACGGATGCTGCAGATGCTTCATAGTGTGTTGCTTAATCCTTTGTGCCACCAGGGAAGCCCCAGAGAGCGTATTCTTTCTGATAACATAAATCAATATGTACTTCTTATTTTCTTAATAAATGACTTCTTCACGTCATTAATTGTCTTCATTTCATATTTCCTCTTCTTAATAAAATTGAATTGTTTTGATAGAGAAAGCATACCAAGAACTCTTTTTTTGTACTCATCACAGTATCTTGTTATGCACATGCAATATTAAACTAATTACAAGTTTATTGTATTTTCCCTTTGCAGTGAATTTAATATGTATCTAAACTTTTAGAAATGAGAAAAATGTGATTTCAAAGGCATAAATGCATCATTTACCTATACCTACCTATATTAGTGAGTCCCAATTGAGAAAGGTAGCACATTCAAGTTCAGATAATTAAAAAAAGATTTCTATACAAAAAGATTACCTACAAAAGTGTGAGTGGGGAATAGAAGGATTATAAACAATGATGATAGAACCTGGGTCTAGTAATAGTGAAGGAGTTTTTCCAGTCTGATGTTTAAGAAAGATGATTAGGCACTGTAAGAGTGTCACGAGGAAAAGTCTACCAGGGAGAAGTAGTGGCTTGGTTAAGAAAATAGAATCAGCCCATTGCAACCTCAGAACTAGGGAGTCAGGGAAATAAAAAGCCTGACCTCATACTTCTTCCTTCTTTCCTGCTGCCATGGCTGCCTGTTGGACAAACCCAATAGGGAACTTGAAGGAATGAAAATTCACCAATAATATCCATACCAACACATTTCCTGGGTAGGAACTGAGAAAAAAGTGTAGAGGGTGTATTTGCAAAGACCTGAGGAAGATTTTGACGCAATACCTCTTACTAACCTACCTTGATTCTTGAAATCATTAAGCGAACTATTTTTAAAAATTATTAATAAGCATATATTTGATTTCAGTAAGTGAAATGCCTAAGTGAAGCTTTTCTATGTGAGTTTAGAGTGGTACTACTCCACTCTAAATAAAAAAAAAAAATTATGTTCTATACCAGAAATACAGTGCTATGGAAGTCAGGGAGGAAGTACGAGGTATACTCGGAGAGTCAGCAAGTCTCATTTGTTTAAGATGTCTGTAGATTTCAATGGAAAAAGAGGAAATGCAGTTAAGAGATTACAACACAGAGTACAAAGTGAGTCATAAAGAGATATAGAGTGATTCTAAAGAAATTAAGAATAATAGAAACAGGAAATTGACCTCTGGTGTGAAGCTGAAATCTGTTTAAATCCCAGTTCTGTCATTTGTTAGCTATGTGATGTTACAAAATGAACAAAACCTCTCTGTGCTCAATTTTAGCATATATAAAACAGGCACCATAATTCCTACCTCTCAAGTTACTTGTATTGATTAAATGATATGATGTAGAAAATGTACAAATAATTATTTCCAGTTCAGGAAACACTCTATAGATCAGACTATCACTTATAAATTCTCAATAACTAGCTATTGGAGTAAGAAACTATACATAAAATAACAAATAAATCATTGATAAAATAACTTTCCAACTTGGAATCATGTGATAACATGTCTTGAGCTGCCAATCACTTATAATAATAAGTCATCCCACTTTTTCCCTTTTGTGGTTATTTTCTACTGACATCCACTTTTGGTATTGAATAATTTACTTTGTTTTTGTTCACTTCTTCCTATGTAATATATTGTAAACCATCAAAAGATCTTCCTACATAGGTTTCAATATATTTTAGGTTTAGCTTTTGGGCATATTAAAGAACAATAAAAGTAATGTTTAATGACATGAAGTAATGGAATTCTCCCGTTCTCCACTTATTCAACAAATATTTCTCAATAACTTTTATAATTAGTTTAGCTTTGGTTTCTTCAGATCTTCTGAGTTGGGTCAGACATTTATATTGCCTAAAATATTAAGTTTTCTAGCTGTGAGGTGTTTATAGACTCTGCTAAAGAAATCCAGTGGGGACTCCCTGGTGGCACAGTGGGTTGAGCAATGCACTGTGAGGCAAACCACAGCCACTGCAGCACAAGTTCGATCCCTGCCCCCAGCCAGGGAGGGTCCCACATGGCGTAGCAGACCTCTCCTGCCTCTCCACTGCTCCCCTCAGCAGTGTGTGTTTCAGTTAGTCTGCCAGTTCTGCTCCTGGCTCTGTCTCTGGTGAATCCTCTCACTACCCACACCTCTGGCCTATACCCCAGCTCTTGTATGCATGAATGAATAAAATAAAATAAAAAAAAAAAAAGAGAGCAATCCAGTCACCGTGACTTAATCTTGCTTTCATTTACAAATACTATGTTCAGTAAATAACTGGCTTCATATGTTTTTTAAATTCTTTGGTATATGATATTTACGTGAATCTTCTACCCATTCACTTATGCCCTTGTTCCCTCCCTCAGAAAAGATCAGGGAAGATTATATATGTCTAGTACTTTTTTGACAGTTTCCTTACATTATATTTAAAAAAAATACTCTTATTACTTCTCATTGGGTCTTTTTTTAGAAGTCTTACCTATATTTTAACAATAATCCTGTTAACCTGCCAACCTGTATTCAGAGTTTAGTGAGATTTAGGTTGGTAATTTATGTGACTCGGACTTCATGCCCCTAGTAGTGACTGGTTTACCAGTTTCTAATTCCACTGCAGACACCCACAGGCATTTATTAAAATTTAATTAATGATGATTTGCTGAGTTAAATTGACTTGTGGATCCTGGTTGATTAATCTTCAATTTAAAATTATGAGATGCACAGCATCAGTCTATCATCAGGCTGAATCAAATGTTAATTCATTTTGTGTAATTTGAAAATCGTAAAGCTTTAGGAATGCAAATAAATAGTTATTTGTATAAGAAATAAAATATAATATGTAACAAAAATGAACACAATTAAATGGCTTGACCTGTTTTTTTTAAAGATTTATTTATTTATGCATGTAAGAGCTGGGGTACAGGCCAGAGTCATGGGAGGTGAGAGGATTCACCAGAGACAGAGTGGGGGAGCAGATCTATTGAAACACACTGCTGAGGGGAGCAGTAGGGAGGCAGGAGAGGTCTGCTACACCATGTGGGTGTCCCCTCCCTGGCAGGGGATCGAACTCATGCTGCTGTGCCTGTGCTGCAGATGCTTCACAGTGTGGCGCTCAACCCGCTGCACCACTAGAAAGGCCCGCTTGATCTATTTTTTTGCCATTTTGATTTTAAAATTTTTTATTATATTAGTTCATAAGTAGATAATTATGAGCACTTCGAACATCTTGATGCCATGAATGGATGTTGTACTCCCTTTTAACGATAAATAGCAGTCATCATTTTTAAAAGCATTTGGAGCAGTTCCAGTTATTTTGAGAGGTGAATAGAAATTCCGGATATATTGTTTTTTCAGCATTATGATGGTTCTCGTTTGTTAAAAATAATTTAAATGTAAAAGTTTATAGATATGTTTCCAACCTTCTGCAAATCATTATTGGGAGTCATAGTTTTAGGAGATAATTTCATATTTTCATCTATTTTTTACTTATTTTAAATTATTATAGTGATGAAAGGAAAGGGGTGGAGTGGACTATGATGGAGAATTATTGGTGCTTTAGTGTACAGCATGGTATTATATATTGATATTTGTAGGGATGTGAACCTATATGCCTAAAACTTAAAAAGTGTTATAAATCAACATTACCTCAATAGACATAATTTTTTTTTAAAAAGAAAACAACAACACAGCAGGAAAATAAGCATAGGACATAATTAGGGAGTTCATGGAAAAGAAAACTCTAATAAAAAATAAAGGAAGAAGTACAGCTTCTATCTATGCTGGCAACGAAAAAAGTTTGGTATAGTAAGAAATATAAAAACAATGAAATACAGCTTCAAACTTTTCAAGGTGGAAAAAATTTAGAATACATTCTCAAAATTAGAAACTCACATTTAGATATTGGGAAAATGTGAAACAAGAAACTTTGTACACAATACTAGGGGCAAAACAATTGGTACAGTGAATTTCAGAGACCAATTTGTTTATATTTAAATTAAGGTTAAATATACTATGAAACACACTTCCAGACTCTCTATTTAAGGATATGTACTAAAAGAACAATCACTGAAAAATTCTGCCTTTGAAAATGGGGAGCAAATTAAATAGTCATCATAAGATAATACAAACAAACTAAGGGATATAAAATGGAATTTTATACAGTCATTAATAATAAATTATTGAAGAGCAAATGGAGACTGAATGATATACACCATTAAAAGGTCATTTATATCAATTTGAAGTAAACACACAAAAACACGTATTTTTGTGGATTCATGTACTCTGAAAGCTAAGTGAATAGTTAAAATAATCAGGAAAATTTTAAGACTATTTCCAGAAATGATAAGATTTCTTCATGCAAACTTTTCAAGCAAAGAAGCAATATAGATCAAATATACCAATCAGTGCCGTGATTTTATGATTGCAAGTGCATTGATTATGCACCAATATTAATGTTTGATCAAAATGGAATATATACAACTTGATAATAAATTGCAAGCTATCGAGAGAATAAATCTTAGAAGTATAAGTATATTGATTATATTTCATCATTCTCAAAAGTAAATGTTTCATTATATAAGTTGTATGCACATGCACTTATATACAAAATTATACATCTATTTTTACATTTTACAAAAGTACATTTATAAATTTACATTTTGTATAATTAAGTTATAAATGATATATGGTCTACTCAGTATATGATAAGCAGCAGTTTTTGTAAATCAAATGATCAAAGATATAATCATTTCACTGCATTCAATTTAATCATTTCTGTTCTACCAATTCTTTATTCATGTGTAATAGATTGATACGTTCACTGTACAAGTCAATTCACACCAATACTGAACAGTGAAATGGATGTAAATAGATGATGAAATGCATCACTTAATATCTGGAGTTTTACTTGACTGAGTTCACATGAAGAAGTGAAGAACACAAGTGAAAAATTGCAGGAAAAACTGGAAATAAATAAAATCATAAAATAACTTTCTTAAGTCTCTTTGGCCCTCCCAGGTACCATAAACCTGGGAGTCTTTATACCTTTTTTTCCTAAATAAACTTTTCTTTAACTTCCAAGACCAAAAAAAAATTTTTCTGAAGAGCTCAAGAAAACCCCTATATTTTAATTCTTATATACTCAGCCAAACTTACTTCAATTTGATATAAAGTGAATGGTCTTACTAAAATGAATTTGATATATTATTAAGCATTAAAATTAATTTCTCTTAAGAGTTTTTTAATGATCTAAGAAGGGCTTTTTGTTAGTCAAATACCCTTCAGCACTACTTTTAAATTAATGTTCCTTTGATTAAAGCTATAGAGCCCTAAAGTTTACTGAGATTTCAATCCCAGTTTCAACTTTTCTTATTTTATTTTTAAATGTAGTAAATTTTGTGTTTTGAGTAAAATGTAATTTTGTGTTTGGTTGAAGTTTAGTTAACTTATAAAAATTAACAATTAGGTTTCCCAATATATTTAAATATGGTTCATTCATTTTAAGCCATTCCCTATCTTTATTTACTTTTTAAGAAAAGATTTATTTATTTATGCACACAAGAACTGGGGTATAGGCCAGAGGCATGGGGGGAGGGGTGAAAAGATTCACCAGAGCCAGAGTGGGGAGCAGAACAGGAAGATCTACTGAAACACACTGCTGAGGGGATCAAGGGGGTGAGGTAGGAGAGTTCTGCTGCACCATTTGGGTCCTCTCCCTAGCCAGGGATGGAACTTGCACTGTAGTGGCTGTGGAAGCCCCACAGTATGGTGTTCAATCCCTTGAGCCACCAAGGAGGCCCCATTACATTTCTTTAATACTCAAACACTTCTGTCACCTTCTGAGGGCAGATAAAAAGGTCTACTCAAATCTCCCCAAGTACATATAGTATTTACCAGTATTTTATAAACAAATATTTTGCATTTCATAAATATTTTTATCTAGAAAATTCCATGGGGATTACAATTGATGTCGAATATATATAAATTAATTTTTTAAAAATTCAAATTCAAGCATCGGAATCTGTACATACACACCCTACTTTGTATTAAACGATCTCTTTACAACTGATTTGTATTGGATTGATTCTCTGTCTCCTTTTTTAATCATTTCTCCTTCTTGACTAGTTCATCCTGGTGTTATTATTAATGATATTGAAAAGAATGTACTCATGCATCAAAATTAGTAGAAAATGTGAATTTCAGAACAGTGGAATTTTATTTATTTGAGTTCACAATGGACAAAAATGAAGTAGTCTTCCTGACAAGGAGTCATGTTTTAAATAATAGATCAAGGGGTCTATAATCAGTCTAAGTACAATTATGTTTGTGTTCCTATGTGTTTATTTTAAAAGAAACCAATCTAAAATATCATTAAAATCATTATCATTAAAATGAGAACCAAAAAGAAAGTCTGCTTAACTTTTCTGAGTGTTGACCATTCTAAATTATTGTAGTATATAAGGACTTGGCTTAAGAAACATATATAAAGTAGTTTTCTTTATAGGAGCTCTATGCCTAAAGTCATTTGAAAATAACATGTGACCTCTGGTCCCTACTCCTTCTGCAGCTGCAGCATCTTAAAATTATTTGTAGTTAGAGTGGGGGAAGTTAGGTGAAACTCTATTTCCAAACATTGGTTTAGGAATTAAGAGCGTGAACACAGAGATTCATCAACATTTACTAAGAAAACAGCTTACACTTGAGGAAATCGTAGCGCTAATGTGTAATATGTTTATAGTTGGGAAGTTAATGTAAATAGTCATAGGATCCTTACCAGAGGAAGTGAAAACCAGAGGAACTGAAACACCAGTGTTCTTGTGCTTGATATTTTATGCACAATACAAATGTGTGTTCTGTAATTATGTGCAGTTGCCTAAAATCCTGGATTCAAATTCAAAATCCTAAGACAAATTTTACACCTTACCTTCCCAAACAAGGTACAAGGGCTCACAAAGTCCAGAAAATCTAGACAAACTGTGAGAGATAAAGTGCAATGGACAGTTATGCTGTTATGATTACAAAGTTAATTTTAGTTGCTTAAGAGATTTCAAACTGTAATCATAGGGTTTTTTCTTAATTTCATACTATTACAGTGATTACTAGTTGTCATTTGTTTAATGGAATAATTTAATTTTACTCTACACTAGTATTTTATATCATTTCTTTTGTATATACCAAAATATTGTATAAAATTGCTGATATGTAGAATTGGATAATCAACGTAATTGTCAATTTAAGCTGGTATTGTATAAAAAAAAAATTGTCCCTATTCAGTTGTTTCCAGAAATCTCCTTTTGAGCAAATACTATAAATTATGTCCAAATAATGACAGCAAAATTTAACTTTAATAAATGGTTATGTACTTAACTCCATTCTTCCCTTATTTTGTCCACAAAGTAAAACAAGGCTGTAGAGAAACAGTTGCTCAAGAGTACCTTTTCTTTCAATGACTTTTTAGATGTTTTGATTTTTGAAATGACAAACTTTAGAGAGAAATCAATTATATTCATTGTCGGACCTCATTAAAGAAACTGTGGAAAGTGAGAAATTTTAAGCATGATTTTAAAGAAATTTGAATGAGTGTTTAAACCTCCTCTCTTCAACATCTATGTTTCCTTCTCCAGTGATTAATTTTAGTAAACATATAATCCCTATAATGTTTTCCATTTAAACCCACTTGTCCTCAAAATCCCTTACTATGACCCTCATTTCTCTGCTCCTTTGCACTCTTTGTTTTTCTCACTGCTACTATCTCAGGCCCTAGGATAATGACAGCATAATACAGTTACTTGACAGATATTTGTTGGAAAATGGATGCTTTCATTTTCCTCCCAGGGTTGTTGTAAAAATCAAAATGAGTCAAGGGATGTAAAAGTAGCTTGTAAACATCTTGCATTTAACAATTAATACTTTGTTAATCTTGCAGATCTGTACAAATCTAAAACAATAAAGGATTTGAATACAGAGAATTTTTTAAATATCTAATCTAGATCTTCAAAAGTAGCGTTGTCTCCAAAAATTCAATATTCGTTTCACTCATCAAATGCTGGGCTTGAAGGAAAGAGGTATAACAAATCTGTATTCAAATGCAAAAAGAAATACTCTAATGTTTGCTCTGATAAAGTATGGTATCTTTAATGCATGAGACCCATAGATTTGCTAGACTCAGTAATCCCAATTTGAATGACATGTCCTTGCAAAACTAGTTGGAGCGTTAATCATATACAATGCAAATAACCAATTAGATAATTTATATGATCCATAGCTTTAAAGCTTAGTCCTGTCTGATGGAGTGGCTGTCACTGAAAGAATAAAACATGGTTACAAACTAATAGAAAGAGCGTGGTTGAAATACATGAATTCTAAAATTTATAACCTCTGCTTTTTAGAGCAAACTCTCTTACAAGAGTAATGGTTCTCAATTTTTATGGCTGCATCAGAATCCTCTGGCAGTCATTTTTTTTTAAAAAAAGCTTTATTTTTGCACAGAATAACTGGGGTGTAGGCCAGAGGAGTGGGGAGTGAGAGGATTCACTAGAGACAGAGTGGGAAGCAGAACAAGCAGATCTACTGAAATACACTGCTGAGCAGAGCAGAGGGTGAGAGAAGAGAGGTCTGCTGCTGTGCCATGTGTCAGCTCTCTGGTCAGGGCTAACTCTTGCCACAGTGGTTGCCTACAGATTGATAGTGCTAAGACTTTAACCCCTGCACCACCTAGGAGGCCCCAGGCAGTCATCTCAAAGCACAGACTTCTGGGTTCCACTACTGTAGTTTCTGATAAAGTTGATTTGGTATAGGCCCAAGTATTTGCAGCTCTTAAGTTCTTCAGTGCTTCCTCTCCTCCTGGACATACACACTGACATTTCATCCCACTTTGGAAATGTGAGAGAATTTGTTGTCATGTTAATGAGGTGCAAAAAGAGCAGCATAACTCCAAAATATTTCTTCTAAATTTTCTATTATCTTTCAATATCCAAGTCTTCATTTGTGCTATTAAGAGGCCCCCTGACCGAAAAACACTTTTAATTTCATATTTATACAAGTCAACAAACTTGTAGCCATAGTATTCCCTTTACTACAAGTTGTAGATTATCGCAATAGGACTTGCTTTCCCTGTGACTCTGGTCTAATCCATCATTGTTGGAGTAACATATCTGAGTATGCATGTCATCCTGCCTTCTATATCAGCGAGATAAAAATTTGAATTCCTTTATCTCCCAAACTACGTCAAGCTAAATTAGAAGAGGGCATAAATTCCAGATACAATAGTTCAGGTAAGGAAATGTTCTATTTTTATTTCCCAGAAGAATTCAATTAAATGCTGAGAAGGAAGTGACTAGATTCTGAACTTCTGACATAAGTCAAAGTGAAAATACACTGTTTGACTGAAATTGAGATCCTATTAACTGGCTAGTCCAATCTGGAAAACAAATAACTAAAATGTTCTAAATTATATTATATTTAGAATTAATGTGTCTGCACAAATAGTTGGACTTTGAAAGAATGAATCCAAGAAATGTAAAAAATTAATAGAAATTATAAACTATGCCTATTGAGGTTTTAAATTTTCTATTCATTATTTAAAAGTGAATATATCATAGTTGTACCTTTAAAAAGCTTAAACACTTACCTTAAATGCTGACTACAACTGAAACATCCAGAAATGGGGATGGGGGAGAGGGTAGAACAAGAGGGAAGGAGCACAATGAACTGTGGTGATGAACTATGGGTGATTTGATGGTGGGTGCACTATAATGGTGATATCTGATGTAGGATCCTGTGCTTCCAAGTACCAACAATTATCTAAGCCATGTTATCTTACTTAAAAAAAAATAAATAGGGACTCTCTGATTGTGCAAGGGGTTAAGTCACAACAACATGATGAAGCTCTCCATAGCCACTGCAGTAGGAGTTTCATCCCTGGCAAGGGAGCTAACCCACATGGCTCTGCAGACCTCTCCTGTCTCCCCAGCTGCCCCCATTAGCATTGTATTTCAGTCAATCTGTCCTGTTCCCTACTCTGTCTGTGGTAAATTCTCTCAGTGTCCATACCTCTGGCCTATACCTCAGTTCTTGGATGCATAAATAAATAAAAATAAAATCTAAAAATTAAAAATAAAAAAATACATACATTTAAAATTTAAAAAATAAAATGTGGGCAGTATGAAAACCAACCTTTATTTGAAAAATAAATCAATATATACTTTCCTATATACGACCTTTACAAATATTCAGGATACTTGTTCAATGGTAAACCACCTTTTTGCATTTTAAAGAACTGAAATTGTAAATATTTAATTTTTTGAAACATTTTCAGGTCAAAATCATCAACTGTAACAATAACAACAGAGCACCCTATGTCCCAAGTATTTTATGGTATTAGTCATCCACTTAGCTTACAGTAACATTGTGAAGCAAGTGTTCTTAGTCACCATAGATTAAAGATGAGGTATCGTAAAGCTTAAGCCATGACCAGTATGAACTGAGGAGGCATGACTTCACTGTCTTGCCCCTCAATCTTGTTCCCATATTTCTTTGTAAGCTTGTATTTGATATTGTAACGACATCTAAACAGCATTCTGTCCTAATATTCACATTTTGGGGGACGTTTTATAGCTAGGTTTGTGGAAAGACAGAAGTAACTTTACAATATAGAATCTTTAGAGCAAGGTTTATATCTGTAGCCACATAGATGTCCAACAAGTAATTTCTAACTTTAATATTTAAATTTTAACCAAAATTATTAAATACTTTTCTATTTAAATTGATTCAAAATTGTGCATTTGTGGCTGCTTTCATCTTAAACCTAACTGAACTACATGTTGCAGGATGAGTCCTTCTTATAAGAGGTAATGGTTATAAGAAATATATGAGCCCGTATTATAAAGCAATCATAAAATTTAAATGTAGCATCAAACTGTACAATGAATGATTATATATGTGACCATTGCATGTAATGATATTATTACATTAATAATAATTATTATTACATTTGCTGTGTGACACTGACTCTCCGCCACAAACACAGTGGTGGTTACTGCCACAGGGCCGTTAATTAAGTCTCGCTTTCCAGTTTAGAATGCAACATTTATGTTGACGAAATGCACTGAAACTTTGCCCTTTTGATTTTTTAAAAATTAATATTTGAGGAGGAAAAACTGGGAATAAATTGATTAGCAATACAATCCAAAATTTAATTTCCATATAACAATGTTTCTACAATACATTAGGTAAGATGAAAAATTAAATATGCTAGAGAATGAAAAGGCAGTTTGATCTTTGACATTATCTTGTAAATTCTGTGCTGTGTTGTTAAATTTTTTGCTGCTTCTTAAGAGGTAGGAGTATCCATAGAAGCTTCTCATTAGTCGCCTGTTCTTCACATAACTCTGATTGTTTTCTAAGAGTCTCCATAAAAGGGAAGAAATCTTTTCCCATCTCAGTAATTTTCCACTGACATGTTTCCCAGTTTAGTTTCTATCTTGCAATTTATCATCAAATTTCTACTACAAATAAATAGCCAAACTCAGTTTTGATCAAAGTTATGCTTTAAAAAATAAGACTTTACAGTTGTATGAGTAAAAATAACCCTACTTTGAACATTAAAATGTTTTTCTGTAAACTTTGAGAAATAGTACAATAGTTCTAGTTTTGACCTGACTTATAATTGGGAATGAGGAAATATTTCAGCTTTGAAATTACTAGCAGTATCTCAAGAGCTCATTCAATTGTCCTCAGGTCTGTACAGTGAACTGTCTTGGAAACAAACCAAAGGCTGGGACAGTTTCCCTTGAGCAACTTGGTTTAAATTCAAATACAAACATAATTCAATTCACTGTAATATCTTTAAAAGTTTGTTTTCTTGAGACTACACACATAAAAGTATATCACTTCTGAGCAATTGTTTTGTCTTTCAGTTCATAATCTATTTCTATGCAATAAATTCAGCCAAATATTTCATTATATAGGCATTTTAAGAAGGTTAATATGTGTGATAGGTCATGCTCCTTTTAACCCAAAAAGTCCTAGTTACATGATATATTGACAGTTTATATTTGAATAACGCTTGTGTTCTGACCCAAAGCAATGTCCAAAGAAAGACAGAAAAGAGGCTACAGGGAAATCAATGAGAATTCAAAAGGAAGACAGCATTAACGAGGCTAGTGTAATTATTTTCCTGTTCACCTTGGCTTTTGACTAATTAATGCTTTCACGACCTTACAAATCCTCTAACTTGTTCTTTTCAATATTATTTTCTTTTCTGATAGTATAATAATACATGGTTAAATATCTGGAATAACGTAGTTGAAGTGCAACACATGGTTGGGAAATATAGAAAAGTATAAAAGAAGAGCAAAAAATAAAAAATCCCAATTTTAACATTCAGAGATGAGCATTATTGAAATTATAATATATTTTAATATAATATCATATTTATTTGGTTTTCTACTTATATACAGATTGAAGTAATATATTTGAAATTTGTATGTTTCTTTTTATATAGTAAAAAGTCATATTATTAGATATTCTTCAAATTCCTATATTACTGACTGCATCAGAAGGAATATCATCAATATCCTCACAAGCAATGAACTTGTATATTTTGGCATACCATTTTCAATTTTTCACTTGAAAATCTGAAAAATCTTTGCAAAGGTGTTTATCAAAAGTATTATGATTTAAACAATTATTTCATATTTAGTAAAGGGGTTGATACTTTCACATAATTAATGGATACTTATATGTCTTGTTTAATTAACTGTGCAGTTACTTTAGTATAGATTTCTTTAGCTTTCAATTTTAGATTAAGATCTTTTTTAGTCTATTTAATTCATTAACCTTTTCAAAATCTACCTTTTAATTTTTGCAAAAGTGTTTCATATCAAGTATTTTATTTATTTATTTATTATATAGTATTTCTTATAATCAATTTTATTACTGGGAAAGGTTGCAAATATACAGAAACTCTCACTAAAATGTTCACATGCTTTCAATTATATACGAATACCTAAAAATGATGTGACCTGTTCAGTTAACTTAGAATCACAAATGCTTAAAGTAAAAACTCTGGCCCCAAAGTATTGCTACCAATCTGAGCTAGTATCCAAAAAGGTGTATACAACTTATTAGTACATTGTATCCTTTAAAATGTGTGGCACTCCACCTACATCTAAAGCAGCATTAAAAAATAAAACTGCCTAGGTATGTATGTTAAAGCAGATTTTAAGAATGGAGAATATATACTATGCTATAATGTATAATAATATAACACAATATATAACATTCATGTATATACATATGCATATATAAAAATGGATTGAAAATGACTTTGATGCTCTCATGTGAATGAATATTAGGTTTCCTGGATTCTTTCTAAAAGTTCAACTTTTGAAAGAATATTAGATTCACAGCTAAATGGAACATTAATCTCCATAAAAAATTAGCAAAGAAAATGAAACAACCTGCATAGTTGAAGTAAATATTGATTTTATTCATTTATCAAATCATACATTCAATAAATTGTTTTTGAGCCCATTCAATTGTAAAGCACAGCACCAGGCTTTTAGACCTTCTAATGCATAGACATACAAATGAGAAGAGATGGCATCTCCAGTTAGAAATCACATATATTTAGTAGAGAGTATCTAGCTCATATCTACATAAATGACTAATTATTTTAATCACATTCTTAGTAATGAGTCTATGTTGTCTTCAAGATTCACAGAAAAAGTTTCTTGTTAATCTTTTCCCCTTCTCTTGCTAGTACATTGAGGAATCAAGATCTATATCCATGGGTGAAATTCACAGATGGGCTTTCATATCTGTGATTGGCAGTCTAAATGAGATTCAAGGTCAGACGCACAGCGCCACTGGCAGAGATAGAGAATCAAATGAAAAGTCAGGGGATAATGGCCAGTTGTCCTTATAATTCTGTCTTTCCCCTGCATTTCAGTCCTAGCGGCTGTCACTCACTCTCATTACTAGGGTTGTTTCTGCCTGGACTGGGAGTGACACAGCAGGATATTACTGTCTGAATTGCAAAGCATCCTTCAGGCAAAGATAATAATTAAAATATTCTGATTTCAAAATGGTAATTTTTTTGGCTCAGAACTGTGATATGTGGATCAGAATATAGAATAAAATTTTAGTACTGTGCCAAGCCAAATGAAGCATCATTTTTTTTTTGTCATTTAGTCCTTTCTGCCACTTGCACGCCACACAGTCATGCTATGTATGTTAATGTATGGCATATTTACATATATGAGCAGTATACAATTTTAGTGTGCTTTGTTGTATATCAAAAAAGATAACTTTTTAAAAATTCTGTATATATGGACTACTAATTATTTCAAAGCACTATCTAGACATAATATGAGGTCAAATTAATGCAATATGTCTTTTTACATTTGTGTGGGGGGCGGTGTGAGAGGCAGTTATATGAGACTGAATTAATATTTATAGAATTTTTCTTTTAGTCCAATATTGTGTTAGAATTTTTAGTTATTTATTTCACTTAATTCTAACAAAAGTTATCATAGAGGTATTATTATTACTAAAGAATAATTAAGAACATTTTCTAGAAGTTATAATTTCCCAGAAGTCAAATAACTGATTTATGATAGAATGGAAATTTGATTTCACTTGAGATTTTTCTGAACCCTAACTTGATGTTTTTTCAGATACAAGTTGGTTGAAGTCATGATTGACCTTGGATAGTGCTAGAAGTATAAGAGGGTCATTGATTCCGAATAGTGAGATGGTCTCTATGATTGAGAAACATATTTGAAGTCCTTGACCCCTCCTCTGTTCCCATACAGTTGTATTAAAATGGAAAACATCAATTAAAGTTGTTCCATTGGTCAGCTTAAAGTTATTTCATTTCTCTTACCTTTTATCCATTCTAGAAGTTTATATCAATCCTAGAAGAGTTATTACTCAACCTAGGGCACAGAATTCAGTGATCACAAAGTCAAATGCCCATAACTTCAGAGTTGTGACTGAATTAGTGTGGATAGTAAAGAATAGGGAGTTTCGTTGCTTGTTGTAAATTGAGATCTTCAAACTACTCAAAAAGGTATTAAAATACATTTATAAACAAACAGCCACATCTTAATCAAATGAAATACCTGGATACAAATTAATTCAATGATAGGCTTCATATTTACAACACTCAGTAAAAGTTTAGATGCTGACAGATTTGAGCATCTTAGAATTTCTTAAATAATAAAACATGAGAATTAATTGCAATTTAGTTAAATTTGGTCAAATACTAAATTATGCCTTTTGTAAATAGCACTCTGTTCTTAAAGATAGTGAAGCCATACAGTCACTGATACTTCAAGAGTACTTCTTTAAATATATAATAAAAAGGTAAGAATAACCATACCTCTAAACCTCTTTCAAGATCATTTAAGGTTATCCCTACTTTGTAAATGAGAAAAGTAAGTCACCAAGAAAATGTAAATGTGCTATGAAAGATTTCTAAGAAATAAAATCACTTGTATCAAAGTCATAGTCCATCATTTCAAAATTGATATTAGATATTACAAAGGTTTTAAAGTATGGAGGTTAAACTTTGCATACAAAAAAGAGAAAAATCATCAACCTTTGCACAAAGTCACAACTGGGTTCCAAGTTTTGTGAGTGCCCTGTGAACAGCTCATTTGTCTATGTGGCTGGTCAGGCCATGTCTTCTTCTCCCCTTTTTTTTTTTTTTTTTTTTTTGTTTTTGTTTGCCCTCCTGAAGGTGTCAGGAAAAAGTATCCCTTAAGCAGTACTGAAACTTGCTTAAACCAAAATCTAGGTTTTGTAAATTACTTTTTCCATATTTTATTTTGTTTCTGCTATATTTCCCTGTCCAGTAGCTTGGTGTGAAAAGATAGGTTTGAGAGTTACTGCAATTCTATGGCTTGTTACTAGGTTTTGTTGGGGGAATGGCATTTGTTTTCCAGATTTCTCTTGGAAATGTCAGTCTTTTTAAACATTATTTCCCTGGGATTAACATTTCCAGTCTGTTGGGTAGAACATAATACTGGCTGCACAGTCTGTGTTTCAGGGATTCCCCAGGAGGCTGCTGATGGGGAAGCTGTGGTTGAGCAGACACTCATGTGTTACTCTCTTCTTACAGGAGGTGATCGAGATCGGATGACAGCAAATCATGAGAGCTATCTCCTTATGGCTAGCACCCAGAATGATATGGAAGACTGGGTGAAGTCTATACGCCGAGTGATATGGGGACCCTTTGGAGGAGGTGAGTATATTTTAAAATCTTAAGGAAATAGAAAGTTAGACCAAATTGGCTCATCCCTTCTTTGCATTTCTATTTTCAAATAGGCAAGTATCAAAAATAAATAGCAAACATGCCTCATTATTAGACCTATATTTAAGTAATTCCTCTAAGTTTAATTTAGAACAAATATGATTAATATCCTACCTTTGTCTGTGAAATATTGAATTATAAAAATGAATGATTTTTTAAAACTTTCCCATTTCATTAATCATAAATAATTTGTAGATGGTATAAATATAAATTAGTTTAAAACATCTAAGCAAAGCCAAAGTTTGACTGATTGCTTTGAAAGACATTACAGTCCAGAATACTCAGCAGTATCAATGGGGTTATTAAGAGGAATGGGGCAAAGCTTTGCTTGAAAACATGATGACTAATGGAGTTTTTTTTTTTTTAAATGCTTTATTTCAGGCAAAGGTTTGTGGTTTTTGTAATTTTTAAAAATCGTAGTAAAGATAGTATTCAGAATGCACTGTATGAAGAATAAACTAAAGCTAATAATAGTACTAAAAGAAGGGTAAAAGATGTGATCTTCTTCTCTCAAGGAATATAAACTAGAAAATATAAACAGAAAATTTATTCAAAGCAGAAGTTCATTAAAAAAAAGAACAAAATTTCCAAAATAATTATCTGCAATAGGCGTGTATTTCTAAGATTTTAAAGTCTAATCATTATATGTGGATAGTTCAAATAAGTTGTATTAGTCAAGTTCTCATTTGGTAAGCCAATGACAATCCTCATATTTATTTTATATACTCTCTTGTTTATTTTTAGCACCCTTTTTAGAAAGGAATTTTCTTTTCCTCAACATATCATATGTCATGACTATTAAGAGTATTAGACTGACTAGGCACGTTACATTTTCGGCTGACTTCAAATTTTTTTTTAATTTTTTAAAATATTTAAAAAATTTTAATTTTTTAAAAAACTGGAAATTCATAGGTTAAAGTTAAAATATTAATGATTCACTGAAGACATGTAGATATTTTACCAGTTAATGAAAGATGTCTACCAAGTGTGATTTTAGCAGTATTCTCTGTTGGGGAAGGAGATGGTCCCTAACCAGGTTGACTATTTCTATTTGTCTAGTAACAATCTGGTTTAAACTGTTGGCCCTTGATAATAACTGATAGTGCTACCTTTTACACTCAAGGTGCCCCGCTTTGGATGACAGTTTACTTGATTACCCTAACCATATGTTAAAATGGCTAGTGACTATATAGAAAATTTGAAAAGACCTCTGGACTGACATCCTCACACCCCAAGGCCTTAATAGTGGATTCCTCATGACTGCTCTTGAGAGACCATGTACGCTGGAGGTTTGCTTGAGGAACCTCCAGTGTCAAAGGATTTGTTGGCCACCTCAGGATGTGTCTTTCCAAAGTTCCTGTCATTTCTATAGATTCTCTTTTCAATTTTGTTATCAGATTCTGGGGTTCCTGAGATCAAGAGGATCCTTAATATTTTCAAAAGGAAGTGTTTTTGTTGACAGATTATTTTTATCAAGAATGTTTTGCTATCCCTTTCTCCTCTTTTCATATGTCCTTTTATCAAGAAAAATGAGTGAGAGTCACCAAATCAGTGACCATAGGAATTTCTACCAGCAGCCCAAGAGTCTAGAAATGATCTTAGTAGAACTAGGCAAGAACTTTACATTTATGAACCTCGAAGGGATATACTAGAAGCTGATTGATTTAGATACTTTTTCCTATGAAATATACTTCAGGGTTTTCAAACGCTACATTCATATTTACTTTAGAAAAAAATGTGTTTTAGCAGAGAGCATTCACAATAGACACAATGCTGCAATGAGATTGCAAGTGAAGCTTTTATAGTATTTCTTCAATTTGCAAGAAATTCTTTGTGATTCATCTAAGTATCAGAGATTTCTACAGAATACAGAATAAAAAACTAAGTTCAATATTGATATTGATAAATTTCAACTGTTTCCCAACTGTTTTGTATTAATATAATCTCTATACTCATTGAATTTTAAAGAAATATTATTAACAGTAATGACTATAAACTCTGATAGGTATTAAATGTTAACATTTAACATTTTCCATAGATTCAACACCACATTTTGTGAATTAGGTCAGTAAGACCCAAGAGGGATGAATAACTTGTCAAATGTCACACTGTCACAGAACTAGAAAGAAAACCCATTTGTTGATTTCATTTAAAAAGTGAAAAAATAACTCATAAAAATGGAACTATTTGTAAATCATATATCTCATAATACATGATAAACTCATGAAATTCAATAATAAAAACAAGTAAGAAATTTAACCAATTTGACTCAATTTAAAAATGGGCAAAAATCTGAATAAGCATTTCTCTTTTTTTAAGATTTATTTATTTATCCATATAAGAACTGGATTACAGACCAGAGGTGCAGGGGGTGAGAGGATTCACCAGAGAAAGTGGGGAACAGAACTGGCAGATTGACTGAAATACACTGCTGAGGGGATCAGCAGGCAAGACAGGAGAGGTCTGCTGTGCTATGTGGGTTTGTGGGTTAGTTCCCTGGCCAGGGATGGAACTCCTACTGTAGCGGCTGCTGGTAGCTTCATAGTTCTGTGACTTAACCCCTAGCATTGCTAGGGAGGCCCTGAGTCCTGAATAAACATTTCTCTAAGAAAATACATGTGACTAATAAAACATATTAAAAGATGTTTAATGTTACTGGTCATCGAGGACATGCTAATAAAACCACAAAGAGATATTACTTTTTACCCCTAGGATTCCTAAAATTGAAAAGTCTGATAATAACAAGTGTTGACAAGGATGTGATAAAATCAAACCCTTATGTATTGCTGATAGGCATGTAAAATGGTACAACTGCTCCTTTGAAGCAGTCTGGTAGTTCCTCAAATGATTAAACATACAGTTACCATATTGGCCAACATTTGCACTCCTATGTGTATCTTCAAGGAAAATTAAAACATATGTCTCCACATCAATATTCATGGTGACATTATGCCTAAGAGCCAAAAAATGGAGACGCTCAAAGCTTCATCAGCTGATAAAGGGGCAAAAAAATGTAGTATATCCATACAATAAATTATTATTCTGTTGCAAAAAAAATGGATAAGATATTGGTAGACATTACCGTAAATGAAGATTGAAAACATTATGCTAAGTGAAAGAAATCAGAGACCACATATATGATTCTACAGATTCTATGAGCAGATCTACAGAGATAGAAAGTAGATCAGTGGTCATTTAGACTTGAATGGAGCAATAAAGGGTTATGGAAGGCATAATAAATAATAGAGGAGATGAAATATTATAACTTTAACTATGATGGTGATGCATGTATCTGAGCCTACTTAAAAAACATTGAATTGTATACCTTCAGCGAGAGTATTTTAGGTTTGTGAAATATATCTCAATAAAGCTGTTTTTCAAATTCCTGAATTGACATAATTTCCTTTCATGAGAAATACACCTCCCTTTTTTCTCTTAGTTATAGAACCCAAGACTATCAATTCTACATAAAGTCCTCTTGGCTTCCAACCCTTCCTGCTGTGGTCATTGACTCAGTAGCATCTGTAAAGACATTTGGAAGGTGCCATATCACCCTGATTTATCAATTTCTATATCCCACCTCTGGGTGTATTTTAAATGTGTGTTACAGAGAATGCACATCATTGTCATTTTCACAAAACTTGTGCTTTTAAAAGTCAAAGTTCTTCATGAGTAACTTAAACTTATCTTTGGTCTGGTTGTATATGTGTGTATATATATATATATGCAAAATATTCCCTTTTAAACATTACAGTAACAGACATTTGATTATAATACAAGCAGTATTGGGGAACTTGCTTAGTATTTCAATATATCAGAAATTAAAAACCTATGTTGGGCCTCCCTGGTGGTGCAGCAGGTTGAGTGCCACCGCACTGTGAAGCATCTGCAGCACAGCAGCGCGAGTTTGATCCCTGGCCAGGGAGGGACCCACATGGCGCAGATGACTTCTGCCTCCCTCACTACTCCCCTCAGCAGTGTATTTCAGTCCATCTGCCTGTTCTGCTCCCCACTCTGTCTCTGGTGAATCCCCTCACTTCCTGCGACTCTGGCCTGTACCCCAGCTCTGGTATGTATTAAATAAATAAATCTTAAAAAAAAATCAGATGTAGGTCTTTAGAATTATGGACCTTTTCCTATTAAATAGAGCAAACAACAAATATTCTGATGGGAGAATAGAAGCATTTGAAATAGAAACTAGACCTCCTCCCTTAACACTCTAATTTGACAACAAAGGTCACCATTAAATCTAGGTATTTCAACTTAGTGTTAGCTGCTTAAAACCAGTCACTGAGTCATTTCATTATTAACAATGTTAACTAAGAAACACATAGCTCCTGATTATAAGTCAAATTCCAAAATTGGTTGTCAAAATATTTTTTTGGCTTTGGAAACATTTAAGGGTTTTGTTCTTGTTTGTTTCATACTGTCTTTTTTTTTTTTTTTGAGACAATATGTATGGAAAACAAGGATCTGGAGTGAATCCATAAACTGTTCATTTAAAAAAAAATGGTTCATTTAATCAGAATGTGTAGCCTGACTTTAGTTACTAAAAAAATGAAGTTCCTGTATATTTCTGTGTCCTTATAAAGAGTTGAATCAGAGATACATCAAGGCACTAAAATTATTGAATTTATATAATTTTATGATGACTAATTGGCATGTGGATAGACAGAGGTTAATTAAGAGGTAATATGGTCTTGCTTCAGACACTGACCAACCACTGAATGGTCTTGGATCAGTGGTATTAACCTCTTCATATTCAGCTTCCTCACCTGTAGAATAAGAACCTCAAACCAAATTGTTTTAACTAAGATTCATTCCAGCTCCAAAGCCCCTTGATTATGTGTGTTTCTTCCACACCAATGTTCATGTCCTTGAAGTTTTCAGCTGGCTGTGGTACCTCTAAGTCTAGCACTGGCAATGCCTGGGTGATCTGTACTGAGTAATATATTTCAGGGTTCCTTCTGTTCTATTCTATTCTATTCTATTCTATTCTATTCTATTCTATTCTATTCTATTCTATTCTATTCTATTCTATTCTGTTCTGTTCTGTTCTGTTCTGTTCTGTTCTGTTCTGTTCTGTTCTATTCTTTTTTAAATCATAGTAGTCTCGATAGTTTTCCCAATACCATATCATCCATGAACTGTCACTATAGTCCCTTGTGTTCTTCCTCCCCTATTTGGACCACCCATACTGTTTGCCTCAGGTCTGTGGTCAGTTTGCTAGTTTTGTCTTTTTTTTGAACTTTCAGTTGAATTTTCTATATTTTGCATATAATAAGACCATTTATTGTTTATATTTTTCTTCTGATTTATTTTGTTTAGCATAATCCTTTCCAGCTCCATCCATGTTGCAACAAATGGCATCAGTTTGTCCTTTTTAATTGCTTAGTAATATTCTATTGTGTATATATACCACAGCTTTTTAATCCATTTGTCTATTTGGGGGTATTTGGGTTGCTTCCATATCTTGGCTATTATAAATAGTGCTGCAATAAACACAGGCGTGTAGGTTTCCTTTGGAATTAGTGTTTTTGTGTCCTGTGAATTGATTCCTTGTAGTGGAATCCCTGCATCATATGATACATTCATTTTCAGTGCTTTAAGGAAACTCTACACAGCTTTCTATAGTAGCTGGACCAGTTTACATTCCTACCAGCAGTGAAAAAGGGTTCCATAATTATCTCCATATCCCCTCCTACATTTGTTGTTTCCAGTTGTGGGGAGGGGGGTTATGGTTTTGGGTTTGTTTGGTTGTTTGTTTTTTAATATGGGGTTCCTTATTTTCTAAGCAGTAAGCAATGACACAAAAAGCAAAAGCAATGTTTGCTCCAGAGGGAAAAATTTCTGATAATGATCTGTTCGATAACAAAACATTCCCTATCTGAGCATTGCTAGCCAGAGTAATATTTTTAAAGGGTGTACCATATCAGTACCCCTTCCAGCTTCGTAAAACTCATACTGAATGACTAGCATGAAGACAGAGGACTTGGGGGTCAGTTGGGGTTAAAGCACTAACATTCCAAATATGCTCATGGAGCAGCAGGTGGGGGAATGATTAACTCACTGATAAATTGGTCAGTGAGCAGGTCTGAGAGGGTTGGTGGACATGGGGGCTGGGTGCTCAGGATCCAGGCAAGAGCAGGGAAGTCTGTCAAAAATAAGACAGTTTTCAAACCATCACCAGAGAAACAGATTAGTATAGATATGTATAAGCACAAACAAATATAAATTGATTCATTTTGTGGTTATACCTGCATATTCTGTTACTAGATTTTGAATATTTCTGTTTTGCAAATGCCAAATGCATAGTTGTATACAAACACACACAAATTTGAATGGGAGGCACATTTAAATCAGCATTCACAAATAGATTCAATTGTGAAATATCTATAAAAGAAACATGGTGTATAGGAACAGAATAAAAGCAGGAAAAAAGAGGGCAAAAAGTTTACTACCTTGGGGATGATTTGGAGCTATTTGTTTTCTGGAGGGGTTGAATTAACCAGCTGTGAAGGTGTTGCACAGACAGAGCTGGGAAGTCAACACAAAGTCAAAGAAGAAAGGGGTTCACACCACCCCCGCCCAGCCCAGTGTCAGCTCCCTCCGCCCTTTTTACTGTTGTGACTGCACCTGCTGCATGTGACCGCAGGCACAGAAGGCAGCCGCTGCAGCAGCCGCAGCCCCAGTGATGAGGCAGCCGCAGCCCTACCAGCAAGCTCCCAGCTCTCACTTGAGAAAAGGGAGACTGAGCCGGAGGAGGGGGTGGAGAAGCTCCTTGCACAGCTACTGCCTTCACGGATCCAAGGAGCCTCTGGAATGGGTACTGTTCTGTTCTGATGTGGCGAACATCTCGGGAGTCCCAGGAGTTTAAAGACAGATGAGAGAAGGGAGAAGCCTGCAGAAACCATCAAAGGCTGAGGTGTGCTCTGAAGGGATCCGGGGAGCCCTTTAACAAGAATCTGTCATGCACTGAAATGCTTTCTGGAGAAGGTGCCATTATTTGCCTCCCCTTGTATTCAGATGAAAGGAGCCTGCAAGGACTGGTCTGAAGTGTGCCTCAGGGGCCTTTTTGTCATTGTTCCTCTTTCCCCTTGCACAGAGCTATTGCTGACCTTTCCAGAGGAATCTCTGTCCCAAGTCCCAGCTGAGAAGACAATTCCTTATTTAAAAAGCAACAACACACCAACAATTCCTGCTGTTTGAATGAGAGGTGCAGTTTGCTTGCTGCAGTTCTTTTTGCTGTGACATTTTGGAATGTCTACAGAAACTTTAAAAAAATACCTTAAAAACTCCCTGGATTAGACAAGAGGAGAGGAAGTTTTTGCCAAAAGGAAGTAAATGAGAGGTGGTAACTTATCCCTGATCTAGGACCTGGATGATCAAAACCTTTGAGTTCTAGGAATCAGCACTTCAAACCTAAACAAATAAACAGACATGAGAAGCTGTGGCTGTGGGGTGTCACGCAGAGGCAGGTCTTAAAAAAATCTGAAAACTGGTTGCAAACTTCAGGCCTGTATGATGCCTGAGGACCGAAATACAGGGGGACGCCCCGCAGCTGCCTTAGCATCAACGCCTTTCATTCCTAAAACGACATACAGAAGAATCAAAAGGTGCTTTAGTTTTCGGAAAGGTAGGTAGTGAATGTGCTGATGTCCTTTTTAAAAACTATACATATATTTTCTGATGCTGTAAGGTCCCATGATGCTCAGATTAAAGGGGGAGCTTAGAAATAAGAGTTTAGACCCATACACGTGACTTATATTTTACTTTGCTTATCTGTTTTTTGATTTTTCAACATTCATATTGATCTTTGATATGTTTCTTACTGTCTGAATATGGGCCTGGTAGGTGGGACTTCAAGAAGGATTGTCCTATGGAGATCACCTTGCCTGGGGGCAGCTCTGTGAGCTGGCTGAGCTCTCAGAGGAGGGGGCCCAGCAACCTCAGAACACATAGTCAGGTTGTCATTCCTTCAGTGGAGCCCTCAAATCCCTATTATGTGCTCCTATCACATTGTTGCAGTCTGGTTGCCTGCTCTACTCTCCCATTTCTTGCTGAGAAATTTTAATAATCAGGTTATCTGTGGTGATGTCTTTTCAGGGGAGTTTTAATCAAATTGATTAACTGATTAGAAATGAGAGTCACATTGACTTTCCAAATATATCATATGGTTGGAAAAGGCCAAAGATATGAACTATCAGGAACAAGGGGTGGGTGGGAAAACATGATCAGTTAGAGAAACTAAGGTATTTCTGAATTGATTTGTTTGGGGGTACTCAAAGGGTACAACATAGGTAAAATGAAATTCTTTTAGAAATCTTCTGTATCAAAATATTTTAAAATATCAAAATATTTTTAAAATGTGGAATGATTATTCCATTTAAGTGGGGACTAGGTATTTGTAATTTTAACAGCATGCATAGTAAAATGATAACGTAAACTCAAGCTATTTGAGTACCCCCTATGGCTGGTCATTCTCCCTTTTTGCTTTCATCTGCTACTGATTAATTAACTCTCTCTATTAGTAATGAACAACAGCAGGAAAAGAAAACCAAATAAGAGAGAGCATACATATATGGCAAAATACAATGGGAAATTTTTGAAAATCAGCTATGACCCTTTAGAGTTTTTCCCTTTGAATAGTTAAACCCTGGTTCATTCTCGAATAATATCAACAAGGAAATCAGGTGTTAAAGTATATTTCTGTTCATCCACAAAGAGGGTTAAATGAGATGCATGGCTCATATTTTATAGCTGTATAGAGATTTCATGATTACTCTAAGATTGCATCATTGATAGAAATGGACAATGACAGAAATTAAAAAAGGCTATGACCTGATTGTGTTAAGGGCATTCCCTCTTTTCACCCACCCATTAGCAGCTACATTGTGTTTAACCAAACGCATAGAGAAGTCTATGATTCTGTACTATTGCTGTTCATTTGTGACTTGAAAAGTCCTGGGGACAACAAATGTGTCTTGAAAGTACAAGGGAAGGCATGCTTTACGGTTTTCCACTTCCTTGCCCCAATAGCAGAGTATAAGAATGGTTGCTGGAATCCTGGTTAATACTGTTGTTCATTACACTTCTTCCCTTTTTTCTCAAATATCAATAAGGGAAGGCAGTGCCTGCAAAAAAAAATTCCCATGACTGGCAATTAAAAGAGTGGGGAACAGCTTCCATCTATTATCTACTGTGGGTTATTTTTAAAATATCATCCTTTCCTAAACAAAGTCCTAGTAATTTGAAGAATGTTCAGCATTTGAGTCAAGGATTAACAGATATTTCATTTACCAAGCTGTATGCTGGTTTCTGTTGGAACCAGAGAGGAGAGGAGGTGCAGGAAGCATTCAGCTGTTTTAAGTTTCCTTTCCCTTCCTCCAGAGCCAAGCACTTGCCAGCCTTGCTCAGTCCCTGGCTGTCTGACCACAATGACACCGCAGGGCTCTGGGAGAGAAGGTGGGCAGCTGGCTGCTGTTCCTGTGCCGCACTGGTCATTCACGTCAGCGGCAGAGGGAAGCACAGGGTGTCTCCATCTTTATTTGAGGCTCTACACTGAAAATAATGAATTTTTCTTTCACTCCTGGGTTCCTAAACCATGTGCCACCTTAAGAGTGTTCTTTTGTGCTTTGTTTTAATCTTCTGGGTACTCAGGGAGTTCAAGAAATCAATCTGGATTTCCCAGTTTGTTCCCAAGCCTGTTAGGGAGAAACCACTTCAGTCATTTCAATGAGTGCAAAGAGGAGAGTT
The DNA here is from genome assembly GCA_019455555.1 of Galemys pyrenaicus. NCBI lineage: Eukaryota > Metazoa > Chordata > Mammalia > Eulipotyphla > Talpidae > Galemys > Galemys pyrenaicus. The sequence continues at coordinate 2,124,692 of JAGFMF010012298.1, forward strand.
CATGAATCATGGAAAAGTGCCCAGAAGTAAAAACTGTGGATGTGTCTGCTTTCCCTCGTCCACATTTAAAACAAATTTTGTACTGTTGTCAAGGGCAAGCTTACAGAAAAGGAGAGTCACCACTCGAGAATGTCTCAGAATGAAGTGTGCAGATGAGTTCAAGTTTGCAGAGCTAGTGCTTTGGAACCTACTTGCATGTCGTGCAAGCCATAACACATGAGGCAGGGTTCCCTTCTCCTCCATTCTTTCCTGCTCTTTTCGTCAATCTTTCTTTATTTAGGTGCTAATAGAGGTCTCTGAAAATGTCTCCCCGGTGGTTTCAGAAATCTAGGAACTAAGAAACGTCTATTAGGCTGGAAGCCAGAGATGATGGTATTTTGGAATTATGTTCTAGTCAGTCAAGACAGAAAATGTATTTTTTTGCCTATTGACTTTGAGTGTGTGTGTGTGTTTATTTACCTCTGTAAGACCAATGTCTAATGTCTAGAGCATAAAAAGTAATCATTTGATTACCTGTAGGTGATTAATGCTTTGGGTCCTGAAAGTCAGTGTTAATTTCTGTTCATAATAGGCCACCTGCCTAATATGGACATATAAAGTAAAATTTTAAGCTTAAACTTTATTTTTACTGACTTTCCCCCTTCTTGGAAATAAGTCGTTATTCATTCCTTGGTGACTTACAACCAGGTAAGCTCCAATGCTTCCTCCTTCTTTACATACTTTCAACTCTATTTCTAGTTCTATAAACTTATTTCTCAGTGTTTCGTTGTTTCCTATACACAACTTATTTTACCTATAACCTGGCTCTTCAAAATGTCTCCAACTTCATTTCTTCCATCCTAATAAATCTTCACAAATTGCTGCAACACACAGCCCATCTTATAAAACATTGTCCAATGGTCATTCCAAAACTACTGTCAGCAGTATTCCACTGCTCAAAATGTTTTGAATCCCCAGTGTTCCTAGAAAGAAGTCTTAACTAATTTACGTAGTTATTAATGTTTTCAAACCAATTCCAGCCATTTCATAGAGAATAAACTCCCAGCCCAAGACACCCAATTCTTTCTCCCTAAAGACAGCTCTCCTCCACCACCTCTTGGCTCTTGTTCACTTTGCCCCTCTTCTATGTTGCCTCTCTTCAAAGTATATAGTATTATTATGTTTTCTGCTAGTACTTAGGCAATAATTAATCAAAGCAGAATATTTTATTTTGGTAGTAGATAAGAACAATATTTTCTTGAACACTTACTATATGTTAAATTATATTTATAAAAATTGATTTTTTAACATGATACTACTATCCAACTCTATAATTTTAAATAGTGCTATAAGTAGTTTGTGAATTCATATATCAGTACACTACCTGCCAAGCAATGCTGGGGATAAAAAGACAACAAAAAAAACTAATAACCTTAAATCCTTGAGTTCTCAGATTCCAAGGGATAAAGAAACAAATAAATGATTACTTACTCAATGATAAGAATTACACCAAGTTCATATGAGTCCATGGACTCATCTGCAAAGGTAGAGATTCATCTCAATACCATTAGGTTTATGAAGAAAAAAAAAGTTTGGATTTAATTAACTTAATGCAAAAAGAAAACAGGCTCTAATGGACATGTGTTTGGGTCCTAGATCTACCTCTTTCTACACATGTGGCCTGGCATCTCTGACTCTGTACAAGGGAGACTTCTTTACAGAATGTCTGAGTATAAAATAAGAAAATACATGTAAATCACCTGATTTGATACCTAGATATAATGGTGTCTAAGAGTTAGGTAACTGATCTCTATGTGCAGGTTATTATATTAATTTTTCCAAGCCTTTATTTCCCCCTCCCTTTCTCCTATTCTGACTGCAAAATGAGTCAATTGTGCTAAACATTCACTAATTATAGATTCTGTGGTGCATGGATAAAAAGTCTTCTATTCGTGCAAGGTTTACCAGTAACTGAGAAAGTGCAAGTTATGGACTGAAGTAAACACTAGCAGTCTTTCTTAGTTCTGCAGCAAGTTGAATTTTTTTCTTTTGATTTGCCTATTCGCCATGGGTAAATATTCATTTTCAGTTGAAAATTATTATAATGCTGGTGATACCATGGCTGATTCTGTAAGCAGGGTTGGAATAAATGGAAAGATAGATAATGTGAATTCATATTAGCATATTATCTATAGGAAGAAAGGAATAAGGAAGCCCAAAAAATAAATGATTACAGAGAATTTGAACAAAATCAATTTTTTTAACTTCTAACTTGCCAACCATAAACAAAATACTTTTTTGTTTACAAGTTTTTAAAGAAATCAAAGCCACAACTTGAGAACTATTGATGGATTTTGTTTTATGTTAGAGGTATACATTTATTTCTATAACTGAGGTGAAATCTCTTGTTTCAGTGAATGCATTAATACCATAATTTTTATAGAGCACTTGATTCTTACAGACTTTGCTATTATTCTAGGTACATAAGCAAAGAGTTTCCCGCGTGTCTTTGTCTATTCAGGATACTATAACAAAATGCCACAGACATAATAGCTTATAAATGACAGAAATTTATTTCTCATTGTTCTGGAGGTTGGAAGTCTGTGTTCAGGTCAGCATGATCAGGTTCTCTCTCTTCCAGATTTCATATTGTCAACTTGTTGTATGCTCACATGACAAAAAGGAGAAAAGCAAGGGATATACTGAGGTACCTGCCTTTAACAGGACATTTATTCCATATGAGGATTCCACCTTCATGACCTCTTCACCTCCAAATACCACACCACCAAATACCATAACCCTGAGCATAATATTATCAACAGAGGAATTTTAAAGGGACACAAATATTCAGAACAGAGCAATATGGTAGAATGAATATGAACCTTGAAGTCCTTCAATGCTGGGGCCTACCCCAGTTAAATCCTTGAGTCTTTAACACCTTGGGAAATTTACCTAACCTCTCTGAGACTTGTGGAGTAAATATATGGTATACAAATGTAATTTGATATTATTTCTAATAATCATAATATAAATATTTTATAATAATTATAAAAGTGAAAACCTTTTGACTGGAAGAAGATTAATCAAGGATAGACACTTAAATAAATGCAAATTGATGTGTTAAGGAATCAAAAAAGAAATATATCAAGTTTACATCTGAACTGGAAGTGAGAGAATGTTAGTGAAGACAACACAGAGATGGTGCAAGTTAAATTTTGCAGGAGATGTTTTCCTTGGCTGCCTCTTGACTTCTCAACAAAAGCTGAGAAGGAGGCAAAAAAGACATGATAAGTAATGTTCTATTTAGAAGAAAGCAAATGATTCAGTATAGTTAGAAAGCATATCGCTTTTTGAGAAAGTTTTGGAAATGATGGTAAATGGATAGGCCACAGTGTCTGGTCCACAATAGATGGCACCTAGACATTTGTAGATTTGGATGAAGAGGCAGCAATCAGATTATGGGGACGCTGGATTTCATGGGGGAGGATTTGATTGGTCAGTGGGCACCATGGAAAGAAAGAAAGTAGAAGAGTAAACTGATCTAGCTTTCATAGTATGAAGTTTGCTGTGACAAATCTTCCTGAATTAGGAATTCTGCTCTTCAAAAAATCATGAAAAATGAGGTTCTTGTCTTGGACTCCCTGAGGAAAAAGTATTTTGAAATCTATGAATTCCCCCAAATTCTTTGAAAATATTACGAGGATATAAATTTTTCTGGGAGAGTTTAAAACTCAGAAAAGATGAAAAGCACCATACTTAGTATATCTGTCTGAAGAAATGTTAGTTAACATTTGCAAGTAAAATCATCTTTTAAAGATCCAATTTAGTTTATGATAGCTGTCAAATTAAATAAATGCTAAATTTACAAGAAGATATACATCTATAAAAATAATTATTTTTGAAGTGTGAGTAATGGAAAAAAGTCATGAAAAAAATATTGAGCATGTAGACTCATGTAGTAGCAATGATTTGGAAAGTACCAACATGGTGATTAAATTAAAAGCAAATAGGGAGTAATAGAGTCGACTCTTAGATGGTTCTTCAATGATTTGGGGGGACCACTGATAATGATAACCAAAATCATTGCTTAGTAGATTATTAACAAGAATAGTCCCTGTGGCATAAGTCACACAAACAATCCTAGGTATATCCATTTAAATTCCCAGGGAGGTTTCAGAAATAGGTTCTGAAAAAAGAACACTTAATAAGTTTTAGAAATTTTAAGTTTAAGAATGCTTTGAGATAACCATGTTGAGGGTTCTAATGGACAATTAAATGTCCAAGCCTAGAGATCCTAAGAGTGGCCCAAATTGAGGTATGAGTAAATATTCTGGCCATTCCCTCATTTTTGTGCTTGATGGCCAAGATGACTCTTACATTGACAGATACAAATCCAAGTTCAAAATATAAAGAAAGTGTGATTGGCAATTCTGGCTGAGCTTTTCTCTTTCATCAAGAGAAACATGCATTTGTAAAGTCTACAAGAAGACTTCTTGGGAAGTAGGTGAAGTATTTCATTTTCCTGCCTCTAAAGTGGAGATGACAGAGAAAATAGGTGTGAATGCCTGATGAGTTAGTGAACAATGTCTCACACATTATTGAGAAACTGCTTATTCCAAAGTCTACAAACTAAGCTAAATAAATCTGTCACCAACTTTAAATTGTTACTGCCTATAGGGAGTGCCATTTTCTAATTCTGCTTTAGTATTAGGTCACTCAACCCTTTATCCTAAAAGGAATATATGAATTCCATTAGTGCTAGATTTGATACCAAGTGTAGAACAGCATTTGTGTGTATATATATGTGTTATTATTTTTAACTGAGATGTGAATATTTTCTTTGGTGGCAAGTGTTTGTTTGTTTGTTTTTTAATATGTAGCCTTCACATTATTGAATCCATAAATAAATTATAAATATGGAGGTAAATATCTGTTCTTATGGTCAAATTATTAACCAAGTGATTTTGAAAAATTTCCCACACTTCTAGAGTCTAACATAATTTCAACATGCAACATTTATTTTTCTTCCACCTTTATGAAACTCATCAGACCATTAAAACTATTTGGTGTTATTCATTCCATCTGGCAATATTGAAGTTACGTTTGCCTTGGCTTTTTCTCCCTCTTTGCATCACTTTTGCCAAACTCCTGCTATATATCTATTTATCTATATATCTATATCTTCCTTTGCTTAGTTTCTCTGTATTCAGTGGATCAGTGGCACAATCTATTTGTCTTTTATTTTTTTTATGTATTTTTTAAAAGATTTATTTATTTTATACATACAAGAGCTGGGGTACAGGCCAGAGGCCAGGGTGGTGAGAGGATTCACCAGAGACAGAGCCAGGAACAGAACAGGCAGACTGACTGAAACACACTGCTGAGGGGAGCAGCGGGCACAGCAGGAGAGGTCTGTTGCGCCATGTGGGTGCCCTCCCTGGCCAGCAGCAGGGATCGAACTCGTGCTGCAGTGGCTGTGGTTTGCTTCATAGTGTGTTGCTTAACCCACTGCGCCACCAGGTAACCCCCATTTGTCTTTTAAAGGAAAACAACCAAGTGAGAAGAAATACGTTTCTCAAATTAACCTTGCACCTCTATTTCTCCAGGCATTTTTGGACAGAAACTCGAAGACACTGTCCGTTATGAGAAGAGATATGGGAACCGCCTGGCTCCCATGCTGGTGGAGCAATGTGTGGACTTCATCCGACAAAGGGGGCTGAAAGAAGAGGGTCTCTTTAGACTACCAGGCCAGGCGAACCTTGTTAAGGAGCTCCAGGATGCTTTTGACTGTGGGGAGAAGCCATCTTTTGACAGGTAGAGTTCCAGATTTTACTATCTTCTCTGAGAATTTCAAATTGAAATGTCACCGTGGTCTGGAGGTGACACTCCCTCGCTGATAGTACAGCTGTTTACAGGATTGATTATACTGTCTCACAGGGACAGACAGCTTTTATTAAGTTACAAGGGGAAGTATTTGATGGTCTACATGTCTTTGCCTTCCATACATTCTTGCCCTTAAAACATTATTATCTGTTCTTCTTCCTTGGTCCTAAGTTAAAATTCTATTAAATTTTTACACTGGAAACATGAATGTTTAGAATTAGAGTATTCTCGAATGTATTTTTAATTCTTTCAGCCTGGGAATATTAAGAGTATTTATAAGTACAGGTTGGATTATTGGCAATGTAATTAAAATAACTATTTTACATAATAATAGCATTATATATTTAAATATACAGCTCCAATGCTAGCTAAGAGTTTAACAGTAACACCATTTTATGAACTACCTCTTTCTCTTCACTTTTTTCTCTTAGTAAATAAAGTAATTTTTATCTTAATATAATTAAACTTTATATAAGATATATTTCTATATTAATAGTTGAAAATACCTTTTTAGTTTAATATATTTAACCTAACATTTTATCATTGACAACCTCTGTAAGCATAACTTTTAATATCTAATATTTCATGCTATGGATATACTGTTTAAATGCTTTTAATATTGTTGGACTTGTTTCATCATTATAAATAGTGGTGTAATGTAAACACATATATTCCTGTAAATATTTTTTTTGGCATATTGCCTATGAGATATTTCCAGTATTGGACTTAGGAACAAGGGTAAACTTGGTACTGGAAAATTGAAAATTATCTACCACATATTATCTCTCTTTGAAAGTATAGAATTAGTATGGCTAAACACAAATATAAAGAATAGATAGAGGCCTCCCTGGTGGCTCAAGGATTAAGTCTCAGTGCTATCAAGCTATCACCAGGCATGAGTGTAATCCCCAGTCAGGGAGCTGATCCACATAGCACAGCAGACCTCTCCTGTCTCACCCACAGATCCCCTCAGCAGTCTATTTCAGTAGATCCACCTGTTCTGTTCCCCACTCTCTCTGGGGAATCCTCTTACCCTCTGCACTTCTGGCCCACCCCCCAGTTCTACTATGCATAAAGTAAATTTAAAAAAAAAAAAGAAAAAATAGACAAGAAGATGTTTGTTTATAACTAAATATGTGTCTACTACTGAATTCCTGACATGGGGTAAAGGAAACATCATTGAGAATATGGACTTTCACTAACAATCCCTGAAATTTCATTGATACCCTTTAACTGGAGTACTATTATTATACTCAGTACTGGCAAAGTATGTTGAGGTAGACAACATGAGGGTAAAAGTGCAAATTACTATAGTCTTTCTAGAGAAATTGAGTATTATATTTCAAAACCCTTTGAGCAGGCAACTTCAGTTCTAGAAAAAAATCAAATTTGTAGAAAATCTTAAGTTTAATGTTGGTTATTAGTATATTTATAATAGTAAAAAATGAGTAATCTACTATCTCCAACAGTAAAGTATGGTAATGCCTTATAAACAGAAATTAGTTATTCAAAATTTTAGTAAATGCTATATAATTATAGATAGAACTAAACAATAAAAAAATAACACAGAATCAACTCATTAAAATTGAACTTGTTAACAGAAAGTATTGCAGTTTTATAAAGTTTTACAAATTCTCTATAAGAGAAAAAAATTAATGTGGAGGTTAAGAAGCAGATCCAAAACAAGAGCAGAAAACAAATTTCCAGACTGCATACATACTTTTGTAGGACAGCCACATATCTTCATTCTTACTTTGAGAGAGAAAATCAGATCAGTAGTTACACAAGCTATAAAATAATAGCTTACCTAAGGAAAAAAAAATGTGATGTATTTAAGTGAGAAAAAACATTTCTTTGAAAATTTCAAAAAATTTAGAATTTTTAAAAAAATCAAAAGGAAACTTGTCAATGGGGTCCTCACATTAAAAGATGATATAATGACATAAACAGCATCCTTTACAATGAATTTCATATGACATTGATGAATTTCAATGGCCTTTTCCTCATATTTATATATGGCCTAAATATATATAGATGTCATTATAGCAAAGCATATTTGTTATAATTTTTTTTGTTATAGGAATCTATGAATTGGTTCACAAACTTATGCTAATTTGGGAAAATCAGGGCAATCTTGTATATTATGTACCTGCAAGAAGAGATGTGCCCTGTCAGCAGTTATCGCCACATTAGGATCTTGAGACCTGTGGGTGGATAACTGAATATTGTGTAATCTTCATATAAAATATGATAATAATGTATTTTTATATAAAATGTGTCAATGCATAAACAAACTGAAATGATTATAACAAAGAAAAGCATTGATTTTTGTGGGATGAGTGATATGCTCCCCTGCTTTATATATATTTTAATTTTCATATGTATTCACTAGTTTTATAATTAGAAATTTAACTAGAAAGACCTGTAATTACCTGTTGATTCCATGCTACATAAAATTTCCTTCATTTTTTCATTTCTATAGTGAATTAAAGAAGTTACCTATAGAGTATAGGTATAGTATAGGTAAGAAATTACCTATAGAATATAGTATAGAGTAGCTCTAGAGTATTTCAATGTCAGGAAAGCATGGTAACTTTGAGAAAAAGGGAAAACATCATTCATTTCCTCAATCATTCATTGTTTCAGGTTTCTACTCTTATATAACAAATGTCCTCCAAACTCTGTGGCTTAAGCAATAGCAACCAGTCATTTGCTTACAATTATGCAGTTTAGAAAAAACTGTGTCAGCATCTGCTTGCTCATTTCTCCTCCACATGATATGAATTGACACAGATTGATTAGTCAGAAGATCCTGAAACAACTTCACCCTTAAGTCTCAAGCATCATCCTAGGGAAGTTACTACAGTCTCCCCAGTCCCCCCTCAATAATACCCCCACTTTCTCATCTCACATCTGCTAGAGCTTTTTTCTCAGGTAGATTACTCATACCCACCGATGTAATAGCTCAGACTTCCAGCAGAATGAAACTTGTAGTTTGTAAACCTTACCAGAGTCAAGCCCAGACGACAGAGTGTCAGTTCTGGAACATGCTATTGGTCAAAGCAAATCAGAAAAAAGGGAGCATGGATGTTTGGGTAAGGGAAATAAATTCCACCACTTGATGAGAAGAGCATAAGTATATACTGTGAAGAAAGGATTTGTAGAAAGCTGTTTTTGGAAAATATCCCTATAGATTTCAAATCTAGAAATAAGATAGTGTTAATTCCTTTTTTGAGATTGTTTGGTCACTTACATTTCCAAACAAAACATTAGTATGTGCTTCTAAATTTTTACCAAAAAATCCTATTAGGATTTTGATAGAAATTTTATTCAGTTGAGAGTCAATAGGGAGGAATGAATATCTTAAAAATATGAAATCTTCTAATCCATGAATATTACTCATCTCTCCATTTTATCAAGACATTTTGTATGTTAGCAATGCTTGGCAATTTTTAATGTAAGCTCTTGCTTATTTTGTTAAATGTATGCTTACGTATTTAATGATTATAAATGTTCCTATATATATCACTGTTTTATATATAATTTTCTAGTTGCTCACTTATAGGTTATACAAGTATAGTTTATCTTTTATACATAGATCTTGTCTTACAAATTTAGCAAATTAGAACTAGTGAACTTTCTATAGACCTCTTAGAATTTTCTGTATACATCATCTTGAATATACATAATGAAAGTTTTCTCTTCCTTAAAGCATGTTCACTGTGTGTTCCTTCTTGACTTTTTTACACTCACTAAGAATTCTTCTACAACAGTGGTGAATAGACATTAGAGGGAAGTTTTCAGTCTATTGCTACTAGGTAGTATAGTAACTATTTACTATAGGTTTTTTGGTTTGTTTGTTGTAGATGTTATTTATCAGGTTCTTGAATATCTTTTTATACCTTTTAATAATTAATGAGAATTGAATTTTATCAAATCTATTCTCCACACTTACAGCATAAATTATCCAATGCTTCCCTTTTATTATATTAATGTGATGAATTGCATTGATTGCTTTTCAAATGTTAAACTAAGTTTAAATTCTTAAAACCACATTTGATTGTGATATATCACTTCTTTTAATATTTTTTGTATCTGACTAGCAAATAATTTGTTGAGAATTTCTAGGCCTATATTCATCAAGTCTGTCAACTTACAGATTTCTTTTCTTGTAATGAACTAGTTTTGAACTAGATTTGTTCAGAGGAATTCTAACCTCAAAATTAGAAAGTGTTTCCTCAAATCAAGAAAATATCCCTTCTACCTCTGTTTTCTAAAAACGATGTATCTTTTGTGCTATTTTCTCCATAAATCTTTGGTAAATTTACCAGTGATATCATGCAGTCTTGAAGTTATCTTTATGAAAAAGATTTTAGATGTGTTTTTTATGATTCTTCTTGTGTTGGTTTTGGTACTGTGTCTTATTTTTTGTGACATGTAGGTACTGTAATGATGTCTTCTTTTACTTCTGAAATTAACACCTTGTGACATCTTTTTCTTTTAGTCTGTATAGCATATTGTTTATTTTATTAACTTTTAAAAGAACCAGAGTCATTAGTTTTCTCTTTTCTTGTTTTTTGCTTCTCTTAGCCCTGGCAGTTGTTCTTTGTTTAACTCTATGAAGTTTTAATCTCCCCATGCTCATCTTGTAATTTAGAGGAAGACTCAGGAAAACCTGTATACAGATTTATAAATGCCCTTATTTTCACAGCTTCTTTTCCAGTAGTCTTCATCACAAATCAGTTGCTTCAGTCTCCCAACTTCCATCTCTGTCTCCTTAGTGAGACTGCTCTTTTCTAATTAGGTCCCCACCCCTGCCCCAGAACCTCCTAAATGTCTCCATGTTCAGGCCTAGGGCAATCAGAGGACTTAACTTGGTTAATTCTGTACTCTCACAGGTCACATTTTTGCATTCTTTATTGTACAATACTTGAAAAACTGTTGTTTGAAATGGGTTAGATTTCTCATTTCTTATGGCAGGTGACTCTGTGAAGGAAGAGGTCAGATTCTCTTCCTAGGAGTCCCGATCCTGCTAAGTCCATATCAGGGCCTTTGCCCTGGAGAGAGAACTGTTCCCAGGTAGGGTTTGGTCCTCTTGTCATTGGTTCTCCTCCACTCTTTAGTGTGGCCCCTGCCCTTGGATTTGCTGAATGAGAGAGATGTATTCCCTCCCCCCCCATGAAATCACTCATTTATACTTGGGTAGCTTTTCTGCCTGATTCCATTCCATAGAAAGTTGGAGGCCCAAAGCCATTTTTCAACTGTCACTGTCCTTTAAAACCCAAACTGCCATAATTTCTTTGAACATTTTATAGATTACAAATTATAATCCTCTTCTGAGACAAGTGACGTCCATAAATCTCTTCATGTCAAGATCTTCCATATTCAATCTATGAAATCAGGTTCTGTGAAGAATCTAATGATTCTTCTGCATACTTTTGTATTGCTGAAATAATCTATGAAATGCCACCTTAAACCTTTAAGATATTTTTAAGGAGAAGTGCTATGGCCACTGGTCTTTACATTATATATTACTGGCTACATCTTGATTTGCTCTTGATTTACTTTTGAGTTGCCTCTACCATCTGGAGACACTGTACCTGGGGCTACTCAAGTTTCTCTAAATTCTTCTTTGAACAGTTTCTCCTTTAATCAGTAACATTTTCTATGTTCCAAGTTGCTGCAGACAATAGTGTTGCTAATTTCATCACTACTGCTTAATAAGCACTTACCTTTCCTAGTGTCTAATGGAAATTTTCTCATTGACCTTATAGTTCTTCCTCGTTGTCTCCTCACTGAGTGTCTCCAGACTGCCTGGTTCCAAAGTCAATACCATAAATTTTAGGTTTTAGTTGTAGCAGCATCCAATTTCTGGTACCAATAACTGTTATTGATATTGTTGCATAGCAAACTGCTCAAAACTTTATTGCTTGAAAACAACCACATCCTTTTCTAATTCTTCATTTGTTGGCAGAGACACCTTGTCTCTGTTCTACATGGTGCTGAATGTTACAATCCAGCACAGCATCAGTATCCAAGGGAGCCACATTCAAAGTCTGGCACCTGTGCTATGCAGGCTGAAATGGCCAGTGACTGGTTGAGTCCCCCCTTGTCTTTGCAGTCCAGTATCTTCCAAGCTGTCTTCTAGTAGTGGATTGTTGGGACTTTTACACAGCGTTATAGAACTCAGACAATAAGAGTGAAGTTACTGGTCCATTAAAGGCTGGATCTAGAATTCCCAATTCACATCCACTGAATATTATTAGTCAAAAGCAAAGCACATGGACAGCTCAGATAAAAAGAATTAAAAATCAACTCTACTTTTTGAAGAAAGGAGTGGCAATCACTTTTGTAAACAATCTGTCTCATTTATTCATCCCCACATAACTTTGCAGTTTTTACTGACTTATATGCACTGTTTTAGGTGAAAGAGACTGGGGTTTCCATTACTGAATTGAGTAAATGATAAACAGTCGAAATCATGATAAAAGTGATATGCTGATGTGTTAGTGAATGAAGAGGTGGAGACATATTTTGCCTTCAGGAAGATGCAATGTTTGGGTCTTAGTTGAAAGACAAGATTATATTGCCATAACCAAGATGATTCTTAGTGGAGGCAAAGTGCAGATAGAATAGTAAGTAACAAAAGATTTGAAACCGGCTCACTGAAGAAAATAAAGCTGGTCTGTGTGACTAGAATGCAATGGGTGCTGAGTAGAATCATGGAGATGAGGTAACAGAGGTTAATTCTGGGTAACCCAGTGCATTATAAGAAACATAGTTTTTATTTTAAGTGAAATGGAAAACTGCTGAGTTTTAGCAAATAAATGAATTTTTTTTTTCATTTAAAAAATGGTCATTCTGTAAAGGAAAACTTCTCTTTTCCACTACTCTACCCACAAAATGCTTCAGACAGCAACTGTATGGGTTTTTCCACACCAAGCAATTCTCCAGTTCTTGGCAGACACTGAGTGTTCTGCAGTTTAATTTTATTCTGACATTAACTTCCTGGAGTCAACACGGACCCACAGGGTAAGGATTCAGTTCCAAAAGACTGTATCTTCCTTTTCCCTCACCCCCCAATTCAAATGCCAATATTGGGACTCAGGTTGACTCTTGTGCTTCTGATCAGTCAGCTATAATTCAGTAATTTGGTAGACTAGCTCACAGAATTCAACAAAATATTTTCTACAAAATATTTTGCTTAATGGATTTGTATTTTTTGGGGGGGCAGATTTTATTTATTTATGCATACAAGAGCTAGGGTACAGGCCAGAGGCATGGAAGGTGAAGGGATTCACCAGAGACAGAGGGGGGAGCAGAGTAGGCAAATCTACAGAAATACACTGCTGAGGGGAGCAGTGGGTGAGGCAGGAGAAGTCTGCTGCACCATGTGGGTGCCATGTGGGTCCCCTCCCTGGCCGAGAATTGAATTTGCGCTGCAGTGGCTATGGAAGGATCCAACTTAGGAATAGTCAGATGGAAGAGCTACATAGAAAAGGTAGGGGAAAGGAAGCTCCCTTCCCTGCATCTCCACATGTTCAATTCAGAAGCGTTCTGAACAAATTTAGTTATGGGTTTTATGATGACTCATTACATAGGCAGATTGATTAAGCATTTCCTGGTCATTGGTGATTGAACTCAAACTCTAGTCCCCCACTTTTTTCAGAGTTGATCAGTGAGACTTGATCAGTGTGTTTAATATTTGGTCAGTTCTTCTGGCAAATACCTCTCCAGCCCCCATTCTTTGAGTCTTTCCAAAAGTCACCTCATTAACATAAACTCCAATGTGCTTGAAGAGGCTTGGTATGAATAACAACAGACTTTCCATTCACCTTCAATGTTCCAGAACAATTTCAGGAACTAGGCATAAAAATCAAATATTATAGCAAAAGAAGATTTTATCACCTTCATCACTTAGGAAATTATAAGGGTTTTAGGAGGTCTGTCTCAGAGTCAGGATTAAAAAAAAAAAAATCACGTATTTCTTATTTCAGTGCAATGTACTCTGGTGATCTGAATACTCTCATTTTTATATATAAATTGTTAAATTTGAGTGCCTCAGTTACAGTTTGTATAGCTTCTATACAAAGTTCTATACTGGATTCTGCTGTTTAAAAAATGAGGACTCCCAGATGTACAAACAATGAAATAAGAAGAAAGTAGCATATCTGTAGCAATCTGTACTTGTAAATGACACTGATAGGAGAGTAAATAATCCATATTTTTCCAGGGAACATGAGATTATTTTCAGAAATGTATCTGAGTGTTCTACCCCATCCATTTTTTAGTGAGTTAGCTGGGTTTGAAAATCACATGATCAACTTTTAGTCCAGTTTTCAGTTTTCACTATGTGAAGGCAAACTCCCCAGGAGCATTTGCTAGTTCAAGTTATCTCACCAATCTTCACAATCAAAATAATAATAATCAATACAAGTTAATATATATTGTATAATGTTTGAAATAGATATTAGGATGAAAAGCAAAGTAAAGAATTTTTTTTCTTTGTGAAGTATATTAGAGAGAGAATGAATAATCTTCCCTATTTATTCTAATAGTGTTTGTATCTCACTAAAGAGTCCATAGGATTTTGTTTTCATTATTGTATTTGTTAAAGCCTGGAAAGGAATTCTCACAGGAATTTTGCAAAGATGATCTCTAATTTTAATATTAAAGCCTAATATTGTTGTAGCTCTAATAGCCCTGAAATTTGATTTTTAAAGACAACTTTTAAAGTAAGATTTTGAAGTACAACAGTATAAAATATTAAATTTTAATTTAGATATTATTAAAATGATATCTTAAATTATATTTTGTAAATAATTCAGAATGCAGATGAATACAAATGGAAAAATTAATATTTCAAAATTAAACAACCCAGACATTTCTTACTCTGTATTACATATCAATAAGTAAATATATAGAAACCTAGACAGAGAGACATATCAAGATATTTATATACACAAAGTATTGGAATCACAGATTTTACAGTGTTTTTTTGAGTTTACGTAGTACTCATTAACATTCTATCATGCACAATTTTCCATGTTGCTGAGTAGACTTCACATGATTTCGAGGCTCTGTAATCATTTATCACACCAGTACAAGTTGGTTTCATCCTGCCCCAATTGGTGATTTCGGGGTTTTGCACACATTAGTATCTGTCACATGCTAACCAGCTTGTCTTTTGAATCTCTGGATTCCTTTAGGGTTTGAAAGATATGTTTCACATTTGAATGGCAAGGAATATTTGTCCACTGAGAAAAAAATAGATAGGTTAAAAGAAATTAGGACCTTATTTATATTTAGAGAGGTTCACAGTGCATGTTGCAGATTTTATTAAACCATGCACTCTGCTCTCCTTTAATTACATCAAATGTTATTTTTCCTGTTCCAAGGTTCAGGTTTAAGACTTCTATGCATGCATGACTTATTGCTGCTAAAATTAGATATCATATTCCCACAAGCTCCTTGACCAAAATGAATTCTGTGAGAAGGATTAGTCTCATTGACCTGAAAGAATTTGTATTTTATCAGTGTGTGAAAACCATAAAAAACAACAGATATCATAGTTCCTACTCATGTTGTTTTTGGTTTTTTTTTTTTTTCTGTTCAAGAATGCACACAAATTAAAATAAGACATTTTGCATTAAACTTCCCCATTTTCAAGGGGAAAAATGAAATACACCATGTGTAAAATGAAATTAGAAGTCAAGTATAATTTAGTTTCTAAAGCTGTCCAGATGGCACCAGCTGTTGAAGATACATTTTGGAAGAGCTGGGAAGGTGGGGTTTTCATAACATTAACTGGTGGGCAACAAAATAACTTCGCTCTTCCAACACAGTTTTCAAAAGCAAGGACAGAAGACAAAAGGAAGCCAGTGATTGCCCACATCTTGCCCCAAAAAACCATAAAGCATCTGCTGTCGAGGTACCCCAGTTGCCCTCCTGAAGCTCAGTTCATTGCCCTTGTCTTTCCTCCTGTTCTCTTTCCTTTGCTTTTCGTTTTGCCTACTGAATTAGGATCAATGAACAAACTGCAAATGTACAGAGGTAAAATGGAAAAAAAAAAAGACCTGCAAAATTTAGGAGACAGAAAAGCCAAACATATTTTAATTTAAATCTCTGATAGCACTATAGCTTTGAGTAATAACACCCTAAGGTTCTAAAAAGTGACCTTGAATGTGGGGAACACTGCAGACGTTTTGTGTCCAAGAATGCAGAGATTCTTGAATGTTAGTTTGTGTAAGATTGTGCTATGAATCTATCTCCAGAGTTAGTTGTCCATACCTCACTGACTTTCATTTTAATTTGAAGGTTGGATTATGTGTAGGAATCTGCATTAAAAAAAAATCCCTGGCTAATTCTTTAATACATGATCTCCAACCCATAACTTGGGAAATTCTAATAGGTTACAGGAATATAGTGTAAAGGAATTACTTAATTGAAGGGAGATACCTCTTCTCTATTAAACATGAAATGGGTGGGAAAAGTCAACCTTATAGCCTCTCTGGAAGCAACATGTTAGTTCTAACTAGGCAATGTAGGTCATAAGCTACTATGAAAGATAAATTTTTTTCTGGGATATACAGTTGATATGTAAAATATAAGCTTCCCTATTTGCTGAAATGAGCCTACAATTTTATTATCTTAAATATACATATTATTTGTTTACTTTGTTTTATTTATATTTTTCTTGTTATGAGCCTAAAATTTTGGAACTGGCTGAAAAGACATCCTTTTGACTTTATCCTTTTATGCATGTGAAAATTGAAAACCTGGAGATTTCAGTGGCAAACTATACAGTTAAAGAATGCTTGTATCATAATATGAACAAAGACCTAAGAGTAACCCAAGAGTAATACAGGAAAGAGAAGAAAACACATGGTAGCTTGAGGGCACGTGAATAGGTAAAGAGTTTGCCCATGGAAGAACAGATTCCCAGTCCCTAAAGCAAGCCCTGATGTGTAGATGGTGCACTGGCTACCTATTTTCAGCACGCAAAATAATTCTATGAAATGAAGAGAGAGACCAGACTCCAAAGTCCTGAAGAGCTGTCTAGCTGATTCAGTTGTTTATTTTGATGAAGTTGTTAGATGTTTTAGTAATTTGGTAACCACTGTCTTAGAGAACCTATTAAACATCTGCATTCATGTAGTACCAACATGATTTTAGTCCTATCTGTATAATACCTGCATTAACATTACTGATAGTTTTCTTTAAATTTATTCACTGTTTTGTTAATCAAGTTTGTGGTTAAAGGAAATTTTCATCATTGTTTAGTTGAAAACAGTACCACTAACCATAAGTAAAGTGATAAGTGCAATGACAGCGATGCTTGTTATTAATGCCACCTGAATATATTGTTTTCTGAAAACCCTGACCGTAAGGCCCTCTGTTTATTTAATGAAAATGAAGAGTGGCAAGTGGTAGTACCATGTTAATACTTCTCTCATTCCCAACTTGTACTTCCCATTTGATATAATCAGGAAAGAAATTTAGAAAAGGATTAATGATTCCACTATGTCATTTCATGTCACTAAGTGTCCTATAGCATCCTAGTGGAAGAGCCACACTTACAGAAATAGAGTGAGATCACTGTCTGCTAAACATGGGCAGGCCTACTCCCTGGGATGCTTACTCCTTACCTAATTTGAACAATGGGTATAACTTTCAAGGGCTCCATGAAACTCATTGTAAACATACCAAGATCTGAAAAATTAATGAGCTTTAAGGGAAAATATTCTGTATGTGGAAAACACTCACATGAATGGATAGTTGCTTAATATTTTATGTGAGACAGGCTGTTAGCTAGAGATCTGTCATGTTCATTGTTTTTCTCTCTAAGTGATGTAGCTAAGAAGCCTAAACATCTGAAACCACAGACATGAGTTTCACTTACCTTTCAGTTTACCTTTGAATAAATTTCAGCTCACTTTTATTGAAAGCGGATTGAGTTATGAGTAAAAATAACCAATTTACCAAGAAATTTTCCAGTATTTGTCATATCTATCAGTTGATATTTGTATACTTAGTTGTAAGGAAGCTGTGTAAGAAAAAAATGGTTCAGGTTTGGGTGATGGGCAGGTGTAGGACTCAATTCCAGACCCAGCATTTGCTCCCAAAGCTAACAATCTGGGACTAGAAACTTAATTTCTCAAAAGTCCTATTTTCCTCATATGTAAAATGGAAACAATTCCTAACCCCACCAGGCTGTTGTATTAATGCACTTTAAAGTAAAACAAAATGGTACAAAAATAGCAGGAGTAAATGATATAATGTTAATAGGAAAGACACTTAGCACATGTGTCAAGGTGTTCATACTGATTCTAGCATTTTATTTGATATGGCAAAGTAATATGCTTGAGCCTGTGTAATACAGAAACTAGTGCATAACCATAACTCTTCATAGTTTTTAATCTAGAATAGCTTCATTTCTTTTTTGAAATCTCCATCATAATACCTAATGAAAGAAATAAGATACCTGTCAGGTTTGATGTTCTGAAAGTGTGTGTTTTGGGGTGTCATAATAATCACAAAAGAGAGATTGTAAATGTTCTTGCATGACATTAGTGAAAGTATATCCATTAAGCACATACATTTTCTAAAATAAATTTATAAATTTATTTTTATTTACTTAGATATTTATTGTACCATTTCAAGGGTACAATTCAGTGATTTTTAAATAATTTGCCAAATTATGCAACTATCAATCACCATATGTCAGTTGAACAATCTTATTATCCAAATAAATCCCCTTAATGCCATTTATTCCTTCCAGCAAACTTTCATCCTCAGTCAACTACTAATCCATTTTCTGTCTCTATAGATTTTTCTTTTTTTGGATATTTCATGTAAGTGCAATTATTTAATAGATAGTCACTTGCATCCAAGTTTCCACTTAGCATAATGCTTTTGAGGTTCACTCATGTTATAGTATATATCAGTAGTCTTCCTTTTTATTGATGACTAGAATTATGTTTTGTGGATGCATTACATATTGTTTATCAGTTATCAGTTAGTAGACATTTGTTTCCATATTTTGGCTCTATTAACACTGCTGAGAACATGCATCCACAAATGTGGTGTGGAAATGTTTTTATTTTCCTTTGGTGTATAACTAAAAGTAGAACTGGTTAATCATACACATGTTTAATATCTGAGGAACTACCAAATTGTTTTCCAAAGTGGGTGTACCGTTTTATATTTCCACCAGCAGTGTATGAGTGTTCCAATTTTTTATTCTAATCAATCTAGTGAGTGTGAAATGGTAACTTATTTTAATTTGAATTTTTCTAATGACTACTTATGTTATATACCTTTAGATATGCTTATGAGTCATTCAGTTATGCAATTTAGGAGGCATGTGGTTTTAAAATGTTTGATTTTTCAAGTTATATTGCTAGCGTAGTATAAGAAAGTAGTGAACTTGCAAGAGTTATAATAATATTCTGGGAATATCTACTTAGGATTTTTGATATACATCTGATATCATAAGAACAGTATCTGGAATATAACTGAATATTCAATTAAAAATCTGATTCATAAAGTGAAATGACATATTTATAACTAGAATATGAAGTCAGTGAAAGTAGACAACTTTATGAATCTCAGACACCTTTTGTTATCCCTAATACTTAGAACATGGCTGTCAGATTGTGAACATCCAATACAAGTTTACTGAATAAATGAATACTAGGAATACATTTTGAATGCAGCTATCTTAATAACTAACCAAATCATGTGCTTATTTCCATAAATTAGAATTTAGGAAATTGAAAATTTCCTAAAATAACTTCTAAAATTGTTAGGATATCAATTTTTTCAACTAAAGCAAAATGCCTGCCTTTGTCAATATACACTTATAATACGATAAATAGATTTCATAAAAGCCACTGCTCTAAATAAGGACCTGTACGTTTATCTGTTTTGTACTCCAGACATGTTCTCATGAATATGCATGAACTATTCTCAAAGCGAACTCTGTTTTGATTTATAGTAAAAACAATTAACAACAAAACCTTACTTATTCTAAGTACATTATTCTTTACATCGTTCTTCCTATTTATAGACTTCCCTTGAAAGTGGTCCAACACCGATAAAATAAATATCTGTGTGTATGTTAGAAAAGTAATCTTTCCAACAAAGAGCATCATGGCATTTTAATAGGAGATCCATATAAATATATAATTGAATTCTTTTAAAGTTCTTTAATCCTTCCCCACATATGTTTTTATCCCCTTCACCTATGCATAATATATGTAACATGTATATATGTGCTATATACTATATAACATGTATATATGTGTTAGCAACATATATGTTAATACATTCTATATGTTGAGAATATGTCTATGTTGTAATAAGAAGTGCTCAAAGTGTTCAGAGAAGTAACAAATTTTGTGTAGACTAGACTCTATACCCACAACATGGTGGAATAGAGAAGGTCGGCTCACCCTCTCACCTCAAAACAACATGATCTGTTAATAATACATCTTTGGGGTATTTATCCAAATAAACTCTAATACAAAAAGATTTATCTCTGCCTATGTTCACGGAAGCACTGTCCACAATTGCCAAGACCTGGAATCAACCTAAGTGCCTTCAACAGATGAATGGATAAAGCAATTGTAGGATATATACTCAGCAGACTATTACACGGATGTGAAGAAAAATAAAAAGTGGCAGTTGGGGCAAAATGGGTGGACCTCAAGGTGATGATATCATGTGAAATAAGTCAGAAACTGAAAGATGTCAGTTGCTTTTACCTATCTGTAGAATATAAATAACCAAAAAACAAACACAAGCAAAATAAAGCAGGAATAAATTCTGACTCTGTGGAAGAATATACAGGTTACTAGAAGGAACAAAGTGGAGGGTTGAGGGTATGTGGGAAGAAAGCAGGTGGAGTAGAGGCAAAAATGACTTGTTGAAGGGTGAGTGGAACATGTACACATATGGAAGAACAAAAATATAATACCAGAACTTATTTTTAAAAATATGAAAGCAAAAACACTTATCAATAAGCTTATCTGTCATATGCAAGTGATAATAAAAAAACAGGGCACAAACTGATGTTCCTCAGCATCAGTTGATGATAAAAATTGATCATTTTTAAGGTCTTATCTATGCATTTTATTGATGTAAACAATTGTTTACTGCTATGGGAACAAACTGGAAAGAAAATTTTATTTCATAAACTGTCTACCTTTTCATACTTTTTGAATTTATAGCATATGAATGTACAACTGATTCAAATAAAACATTCACACAACAGACTTACCAAGTATGAGAACTGCTACCAGCCCAATGAATGAGTAATCAGACCTAGGAGAGCCGGGTGGGGCAGGCCTGGAACAACGCCCCCTCTGCTGTCCTCATTGTCGGGCCGTCTTCTGTGAGCTGTCGGTGCTGCCTCTCAGGACTTGCAGGCAGTCAGTGGGGGACTGAGTGCTATGAAGAAATGCATCCACAGTCAAGGACATATAGCTGGTCAGAGAGGCAGAGACCGTTCAGATGCTACGAATCTTCAGTCAGGAGATAGTACCCCGAACCTGACCTTCAGGACACCTTTGTCAGAGCCCTGTGATCACATTTACTGCCTAGAGTCCTGAAATAAGCTCCCAGATTCCTTAATGTTTGTGATCGAGATTCCTAGTTCTTATATTTGGAATCCAGGTCTCTGGATCCTTTTGGGGAGACCCTTCCTTTGGTCTGGCATTAACCAAACAGGAGGACAGAAGGAACCTCTTGGGAATGAGCTTTCCAGAAACTTTGAAGGCAGACCCAAACTTTCCCTGGCAGAATAAAATCTGAAATTAGGAGACTTAGCTCCTCTAAGGCTACGGGCCTCTCCACCTGCCTCTGACACTTGAGCACACTTTTGCTTGACACAGCTTTGAGCCTCTGGATTTGCTGCATGGCTAGGTTGGCCTGGAGAGAACAGAGTTCCAGGCTGTACCCACCTTCTCCATATTTTCACCTGTACCTGTCCGATAGAGGTAATAACACCCGCATCTATTCAGTGAGCTGAATGGTCAGGGAACACTGTCCTCTTGCTCCTTCCTTTCCTCCATGCAGATGATGGAATACCCCACTACCGGCACTTGCCTGTGTTGGAGAATGAGTACTCCTCGGGATTCCAGGCTGCCAGAGGTGGCTCCCCAGGAAACTGGTTCCTGATGCAGAGTCGCAAAACCCTTTGCAGTCAGTGAAGCCAACAGCCTGCCCCCTTTGCTGCCCATTAGGTTATCCCTGCACATCCTAGAGTGGCTCTGGGCCATTCTGCAGGCTGAGTCCAAAACCTTGAGACATCTCAGATGCCACCCTGGTGGTTTTTGCAGTAAATAGGAGACTGATGGTAACAAGAGGAGAAAAGCAAACCAAAAGTCGTCAGGCCTGGGTTGAAGCCTATGGAAAAGTTGAGAAGGAGACTGGACCAAAGACACAAGCCTTTGAAACTCTGGAGTGGCCTGCAGTGCTGGCCTAGCTTCCCATGCTAAACCTTTACGTGGTAGCACTTACTAAAACTCCCAGTAGGTTGTCACTGGTGGACACGGAAGACTTCCTTGATGAAGGACAGAACAACAAGACCGCCCATACCCCCACCCCTCTGCTTTTATCTTCCTGGTGGCTGAAGGTCCACCTCCAGGACAGATGCAGTACCTCTCTGATGCAATAGAAGTCCACTTATCCCAGGTGACTGATGCGAAAAATGTGTTGGGAATATCTCAGGACTAAGTATAACACCGTCAGAAGAAGTTAATGGATGGTTTAAGTGAAAACAGTCATGTTCCAACAAGATCTACAATTGCTGTACCAAGAAAGGGGGAGGGATGGAAGCAGGGAATATGGGAACTGTGGGAACATGGAGATTGGAGCCTCACCGGCACAGATGGAGCAGATGCTGAATGACAAAGAGAGCTAGTTAAATTTTGTGGCCAAAATCATCCTGAAGTCCACCCATCTGCATGATCTCTTTGAGGAGTACAAGAGTTCGACAACTTGGAAGGAGAGGAAAAGAGAGAATCGGCAGGTGAACATCTCTCAAACTCTTCATCTGAAGAGGATCTGAAACTTCTCATTTGTGCTTCAAACTCACAAGTGTCCTTTCAGAAGCAAGCAGGAGGAAGCAAGAGAACCATCCAGAAACTAGGTGAAGAAAATCAAAGGGAACTTACTAGACAAATAAAAAGCCTCAAAATGGAGCAGGCATCTTTGGAGTCTGGAAATGCTCAGCTCAGAAGTGAAATTCAGAAGTTTCGATGACACTCCAGCTACTGCCTGAGTTACATAAAGAGCTTATGAAACAACTGCTGAGAAAATCAGATGAGAGGGAAATTCACTGCCTCGCCACGAAACATCCCAACATGGATGGCAAGGAGGGCCACTATCTGCAGGGAGAGTGCCAATGTCATGGAGTAAGAGTTGCAGAGAAGCACCTTCTTCTAAAGTGATTGTCTTCTATGAAAAGCAACCTCAGGAAAGATGGATCTCAGTCTGTGGAGTAAATGACTGTCCCACCAGTTAAGGAAGGAAGATGACCACTTCGAACAAAATATTATCTAACCTCTAGTTCACCTTCCATTCTTTCCAGCAGACAGCTTTGTTGCTGCTGGTCCTTCCACACCCACAGAGGTCTGCAAGTACCAGAGTGCTTCCCCCTACACACATCACCAGGTTCCTCTGGGAAGACTCAGGGATGGTGGGTCACTGGACGTTTCAGTGCACATTTTGCAGAAGCTAGACATGAATACTTACAACCTGGAAAAACACATCTATGCCAGGTCTTCTCTCTGGAGAAGTACCTTTGTTTTCTCTCTTTCCAGCTTGACTCGTGATTTAATAGATGTCACAAGCTTAGATTTCAGTTTTATGTATTATCTTGCATAGTCAGATTTATTTTCCATTATAGATTCATGTAATGAATTCCTAATATTACCTTATTTTTATGTCATTGGATCCTGTACAGTTTAATTCTTTACTACATCTTGATTTCAACAAAAGATTCACTTTTACTCAAAAATTTTTGTGCAGGCTGTTTAGTGTTGATTAATAGACTCTCCTGCATATTCGAGATAATCCTTTAAGATTCCCTCTCATATTGGGAATCAGAGTCAGTGATGTAAAACTAGGTTTCTACGTACTAGTTTTCTTTAAAGCACAAAGGCTTTATTTTCTTCATTATTGAGATTATTGGAAGAAAATACGTTTTCTGGAAAAAAGTTTGCATTTTTTGTCAGATAATAAAAATTTGTCAGATAATAAAAATTATGAAACTTATGACAGTTATGGAAAGAAATGGGTGACATAAAATAGGTCATTGCTAGGGATACGTTAATGAGAAAAAACATAAATATTAAGGAAAAATTGTTTAACCTTTATTAGCTGTGGAAAGTATTTGTGATATTTAGTTGTATTTAAAATATTATGTTATTAAAATATTTTTATGGGTTTAAAATGTTATTAGGAAAATTAAAAAAAAATTTTAGTATGAAATAGAACCCTCTAGCCCCAACCTCCACCCTGGCATCAGAACATTAATAATGCTTCTGTAAGAAACCCTTGGTTGCACAATCTAAAACCTCCCAGAAGAAAAAATAAATTGTTGAATTTATTTATTATGATAATTACATTTTTTTTGTTTCTCCTGAAACTCCACTAGCATAGCTTAGTACAGAGAAAATCACATATGCAGACAATATATATCATAAACTATTTTAACTAAGCCAAATTAACCATTTGCCAAAATTTTAAAAATCAAACTAAATCACTTCAATCCTCAGTGCAGTTGAAACAAGGAAGGACTATGTAAAAGCTCAGGTATATACATTTACTTACAAAGGCATGAAAACTAGTAGAGGCATTAAAAGGTTCTCGAAAAGAATATCTTTGATACCTGACTATCAGGAGTCAATTGTTAAGAAAGACAGCATATCCCATTTACACAAGAAATGAAAGCTCTTTATATAATTGAATTAGATTGTTTCCTGATCATAGTATATTTTTGTTATCTGGAAGAGTGAGGGGTACCCCAGTTTTCCCAAAACTACCTACTCTAAATAGGTTCTTCCATCCACTGCATCAAGACAAAACATACTCTAGAACATAAAGGAACTTTGAAACAATTAGTGCGCAATATAGAAAAGGGAAAAGATAAAGTTTCCAAATCATTTACCCTCAGGGGTAAATGCCCAAACAGAGTTGGCCCAAAGCAGGGCCACTGAGGCCTGAAACCTGCCACAAGTCTAAAGTACATCCTGGTGGGGATCCATAGGAAAGGGGCAAAGGGGCACAGCATGTCTGGGACAGAAGGAGCAAAATCAAAATAAAAGCTACCTTTGTTAACCACCACACGGGTGTCTCACCCACATGTTTCAACTAGTCTAAAACCAAGAAGCAAGTGCAGCTTTCCCATGTCTCTCTGCTCCTTGTGCCTCCCCCAGATCTCCTTCTGGATCCCCATCTTTTTTCCTTCCTTCCTCTAGTCTCCTCTCCAGCTTCTTCTCCCTGCTCAGCTCTACCCTCCTTTTGGTAGAGCAGGGAAACTGGACCCTCCCCTTTTCCTGGGGATCACCCTGTTATATTTTGTTCGTATTTTATTTCTTTCCATTGTCTTTATTTCTAGCCATTCTTGGGAGAAATGTGAGGTGAGCAGGTTGTGTCTCATTCTGCTTCCCTTGCAGTAGTCACATAATCCATTGAATAGTAAGTTCTGTTTCCTAATACTAATTCTGAAATTTCAGTAAATAAGTTTTTTTGTAATCCTTACTGTGAAGTTTCTTTATATCCAACTGGAAACAAACAGGTTTTCTGAATTGACAATAACCTCCCAATCACTTTAATAATTCTCGTGTTTCTTGGCATATATTTTATACTTTGTGAATTTAAGAAGTTATGGTCCATAGACTAGCCAGAGAAAGTATTTATGTGTGCATATTAATCCGTGGTGACTCCCAACCTAGATTCAGAAGGCCTGTGTTTATTAAAATCCTGGACAATCTAACTACTTCAGCAACTATAGATACTTTGTGGATCGTCATAGACTTAGTTTTCTCCAGAGTAAATTATAAATTAATGCATTGAAAATCTGCTGGTACTGAGAAGAAACATAGCCAAACATATAGTCAATTAAGGAAAGCTTAGGTTGATATTTTTACATACCACAGAACTTAATTGGATATGTTTTCAAAATTCTACAGAAAGATATATATAGACCTATATTTTAGTACATATATTTAGTGGCATATATTGTAGTACATCTGCATATATGTGTTATATATATATATAGAGAGAGAGATATAGCAATGAATATATACCCAGTAGAATTTCTATGGTTTGCTAACAGGCTATCTACAATCTTTTTATCATAAGTGACTTTAAAACATTATCTTATGTCAATATTCTAAATAATTATATTCTTTTTTGATATTGTTTCTTAGTTTAATGGGAAAATCTTTGTGGCTTCACTGAATTAAGGTTTAATTTCCATGGAGGAAATATCTGGATTTTTTTTTAATACTTGGCACTTAAGCATTTGGAAAATATTGATGTTGTCTATAGAATAATAATGTATCCTATGTGTTTGAATGCTAGTTCTAAGTTAAATTTGTATTTAATTTTGAACCTTGAATACCAAAATCACTACACTTAGAGGGAAACAGTAATTTATCTTAATAGCCGTGGTGATTAATTTGATAACAATATTTAACATTTTTGTTTTCATTCTTGGAACTGAATACAAATATGCATACAAGATAACCTGTTAAAATAGTTGTCCTGGGCCTTCCTGGTGGGCAAGGGGTTGAACACCGCACTGTGGGGCTACAGCAGCCACTGCACACAAGTTCCATCCCTGACCAGGGAGGGGACCTACATGGAGCAGCAGACCTCTCCAGCCTCCCACGCTGCTCCCCTCAGCAGTGTATTTCAGTCAATCTACCTGTTCTCCTCCCCACTCAGTCTCTGGTGAGTCCTCTCACTCCCACCCCTCTGGCATGTACCCCAGTTATTATATAATAAATATTTTAAAAAATAAAATAGTTGTCCTGAGATAATATTGCCTTAAGGAAACTTTTCTGAATATTCTACATCAAACCTTATAATTGTCTCAATCCCTCAAACATTTCCTCTCCAAAAAATGCACCTTGGTGCTATTAAGGAAAAAGTCAGATTTTACTTAGTCAAAATCTGTCAAAATTTTTATTAGAAAATAGGAATATGGTTATTTATAAAGTGGATCTATGCTCTAGATACTAATTAATTAATATGCTAACTAAGTGTAAACTAGTAAATCTGTCATTTCTCTGTGGTGTATATGTAGTTATATGTATTTAAACATTTTCCCTTTGTATTAAATATGGTATTCAAAAAGCTATAAAACAAGACAATTTACTTGTTATTTATATTTATTCTTTTTTTTTTTTTAATGAATGCCACCTTTAGATTGTACACTTAGGGGACTCAAATTGGAAACATGGACTTGTAGCAGAAGACGGACTAATAAGATATTTATGGCTGTGACACAAACTTGAACTTGAGCAAGTCAATGATACTGCTGAAGAGGTGGGGGGATATGTATGGTATTATATCAGAAGATGTAGGGTCCAATCATTAGTATTTTTTAAAAAATTTTCCAGGTGATTCCAATGTTCCTCTCAGTCTAAGAATCACTAATTACTGTTAGATTTAGGGTCTCAGGCAGAAGAAAATTTAGGTTGATTTCTCAAGCTTTGTCTTGTTTTTTTTTTTTTCTTTTTCATGAAAATGACAATGCCTTGCATTGTTGAGGTAATGGTAAAATAAATTTGTTGCAAAGGTCAGCTTTGTTCATGTGGAACTCAGAATGTATAGGGAACATGTAACAATTCAATAGAAAGGTCTGGTATAGGAATGTATATTTCAGTTTTTAGATTGTAATTATTAAAATTTTATTTTTACAATCATTTTTTTCAAATCTTATCATACCCTAAATTTCAGCAAAGTATATTGTTGTTCTATGCTGTTCAAATTATTTTTATTGAAGTAATATTGGTTTACAGCATTTTATATGATTTAGAGTTATAGGATGACCCTTTCATGAGTTGCTACCACACCACACCCATATTTTGTGGTCATTATAGAAAAGCAATAGTTGAACACATGGAATTCCCCGGCAAATGTGCATGGAATTGAGGGAAATAACACTTAAAAGTAAGAGGAGGAAGAAAAGCTTCGAGCAAACTGATAAGGAATAATGGCCAGAAATAAGGATGTAAGGTACAAGAGGTTAGTGAGAGAGGCGTTAAAGAAACAATGAAGTGAAAGATTTAATTGTGGGAAATAATTATCAGAAGTAGCAATTAAATTAAAGGGATATCCTTTTATTTTTCCAGTGTGGGAATGGAGTTACTTTTTGGAGTGGTTTGTAATTTGGAATCACAAAACTCAGATTACTCCAAATAATTTCTTTCTATAACTACAAAATAGGGTATTTGTTACTGATTATTAAATACAACTATCAGTGTGAATATGTAGTTGTACTTGCATACATAGAGGGTCATGTATGTATATACACATACTCTTCCATGTGGTATGTTGGACTGTATATCAAATTGTCAAATATTCTTACAACATTGTATAGTATCATAAGGGAAGAGTCTGCACACCTAGATCTGTAGGTACATGTAATTCTAGAGGCAGAAAAGATCAGTGTGACAGTCTAGCTTAAGCATGAACACCATTTCCCCACCAACATTCCTCACACCTCTGTTCCATCAGGGAAAACTGGAGAGACAAGTATGTAACTAGTCATCTTCAGTGGACCCTAGAGTGCACAAATTTAAATTTGTGACCAATGCGCATGGAACTGCCTTCTTTCCTCGGAAGTTTCTCCCCCCAAATACATGCCTTACATTAGTGATTTTCAAACTTGACAACACAAGAATCACCTTAGGAACTTTTAAAAAATGTCAGTGTCCAGGGTTTAGCCCAGGCCAATTATGTATAGGAATATATTGGACCCAATCATCAGTATTTTGAAAAACTATCCATATGCAACCAAGGTTGAAAATCATCCTTCTGTATTACATTGATCTATTTGACAATATTTCCATATTCCCTATTATCTAAAAGCGTGTGTCTGCCTTTCTATTAATATTTCATCATCCAATAGTCTGGCAAAATATGAAATAACAAAATACCATTGACTGGGTGGCTTAAACAACACCAATTTACTTTCTCACAGTTCTAGAACTTGATGTCAAAGATCAGGGTGACAAACTGGTCAAGTTCTGACTTGGACTCTCTCTGGCTTGGAGGTGGCTTCCTGGATGTGACTTCCTGCTGATCAGCGTGTGCACAGAGCCCTTCCTTGTTGTGTTTGTGTTAGGACAAGCTCTCTGATGTCTCTTTTTAGAAGAGTACAAATCCCATCAAATCATAGTTCCATGCTCATGACTTCCCCTAACTCTAACACCTCCCAAAACCCCAGCTCTAAATTCCATTACATCACATGCTTTCAACATGTGTATTTCCTATGGACATAAATCAGGGGCCCTATTGGATTTCTCTGCCATCATTCCTTTCAGCCAGGAGACTTGCTTGGGAGAATAAAAAAATCATTGCAGTCCAGGACTTTGCATAAATTATCTGTTTAGGTTATGAATGATTCACAGGTGCCACTTAACTTTACAATAAGTCTTGGCAGTTTAACCAGTATCAAGTTTCACTGTGGAAACGTGTATGTTTTGGAGATTTCGCTCTGTTCCATTGAGTCAAATACTTATATTGTGTTCTATGCACAGTGTCAAAAGTGAAAAGTTCCTATTTCCAATTTTGAGGTTTAAAAATTTGTTTTGTCTGGTGGTATTACACCTGTGGTTGCAGTGGCCTTTGGACATATCCTTGTGTGTGAGTCTTTTTATCAAGGAAGGAGTGGAGCTAGAGAGGAGCCAGGTGGGATAGTTGTCAGATTCCAATATCCCAGCTCATAAGGGACCTTCATTATATCTAAGAGGCAATTTCCATGAAACTTAAAGAACATTCTTAAGATAACACACCTGGAAGGGGCCAACTTCACAGCTGGATATGAGAAAATATAAAGAGTAAAATAAATGAGGCTGTTTATGGTGATCAGTTAAAGAGATAGAAGCCCATGAGATTAAAAAAAAAATCTATGTTGTTCATTCCTGTTTCACTTGGCATATGACGTGAAACAGCACACACCACAATTTTTCAGAAGTTATGTACTGAATAATAATTAGAATAATCCAGAATGACTAAAAGAACCCATGAAAATGTGAAGTAGGATAATGAAAGAAATTGTCATGACATCCTCCCTTTAAGTTTGATTTAAAAGTTCTACACACAAGGATACAGGAATCAGAAATAAAAAACCCAATTATAATCTAAAATGGAAACAAAGCCCATATGTTGATCAGTGAAGGGACATATGCTGCGGAGCACTTCCTAGTTTGACAGCTCCTCTTCTCAGCATCCCTGGGCCTGTGTCAACTCCTTGCTATCACTGCACAGTTATTTATCTTAATTTCTGAAAACAGATTCTACCACAAGGTGAATGGAAGAGACCTGATGTCTGCATTAGGATGTAGTTTTGAATTTCTAAGAAAAGTGCATGACATTAAAATCCTTCATATCTCAGAGATCAAGCAAAAGGAATTTATCTGTGCAGTTTCCTGTTCATATTCGCCGAAGTGGGGTTCACGACAAAACCTCTTTAATCTGCTGTGAGAGCCTGGAACAGGAGTTCCATATGGGTTTGTGTTGCTGCTGCTGCTGCTATTGTTATTAACAAGGTTAGGGAATTTAATTCCCCATTTACGTCAATTTTTGCCACAATGCAGTCACTTTACCTCACCTTTATGAAGGCTGAGGTACATTACTGTGAGACAAAGCTGGTGGATTCCTCTAGGTAAGTTGGGCAATGAACACACAATATTGGAATTTACTTAACTGACTGTGCATTGTAAAGTAAATATTAACTAGGCAAGGTAATGGGATTTCAGTTAGAGATAGCAGGCACATAGTTAGCTGCAGAAGGTTGCCTGTTTAGTAGGGTATGTTACCTTCCTTAACTGGGTGGCATCGCTCTTGCTCAGAAAGCCTGACTCTGAGCCAGGAGAAAATTCCGTCTAAGGAAATTGTTTTTTAGCAAGTGGCACCACATAGGGTGGAAGTAGTGTCAGTGCTGAAGAAAAGCCATCTGGCAGAGTGATGCGTGAAGGAAGACTGGAAGATCGTATAGGAAAGAAAGGAATTCAGGACATGAAGAACTGGGGAGAGTTTCTGCATTCTCAGTTTCCTGGTGAGGAGCTGGGCAGCTAGGGCCAGCTGATCACAAGACTATTTCTGGAAGAGTTACTCTTTTCTGCATCAATTTAAAAGGACCTGCAGGTGTTCTCAGGCACAATGTTATTAGCACCTTTGGAAGCAACCAGAATATTTCCATAAACATTTGGCAAGCTAATAGAGACCCAAGGAATGCAGTTCAGTTGCTTTTAAGACAGGGGTCATGTCATTATTCTTGGCTCACATCTGAACACAAGTACATAAGAAAGATTTTTCAGAAACGCCAGCCTTCCCATTTAGGAGGTAGCACAGTGAGAGGGCTCTGGGCTCTTGAGGTGAACTAGAACTAGCAAACATGTTGGACTCTGCCCAGAAGAGTGGTTGTTTTCTTCCACTCAGTGGAAAGGGCAAAGCCAGAAATGAGAATGCTAAGAAATGTAGAAGTCTCTATTCCTGCAAAATACATTTAGTAAAACCCACAAAAGAGTCATACATTTTTCAGTTTTAGCCTTGAAGCAAAAGCATAATATAACCTTTGTTACTTGAAAAGAAAGAAAAAATATTTGGTCATTTTTTTCCTTCATCATGTCTATAGAATAAGTGTGTGGGTATATGTACTATAATGCTAGAAAGCTAATATAACATATTTAAGGAAGGTTAAAATAATCATCCCACTACACATTCCTTAACTTGATTCATAGCTCAAATATTTCTATTCTGTGAACATTACTGCAGCTTTAGTCCTAAGAAAATTGCTGGTGATGAAAAATGATTCTGCAACCTTGCATCGTTTACAATTTTTGCATCGTCTGGATTATTCTAACTTTGCAATTCTGCCATCTAGTGTTCAAATGTCTCTAGTACTGTGACTCAACTTCATTAGAAACAAAATATTACAGGCAATCAAGCTACCTTATAGTGTATTGAATAGTTGTCGCTGAAGCACTAAGACAATTTTCTTGTTACAAAAGTATTTCTATCATTAGTGTCTTATTTATTTCCTATTTCATCATTTTATTTAGATATACTAATTGTAAATACACATACATGACACACTCAATATTTTGAAATGATTATATATTTTATGTTATTTTATATTGCCCTCACTTTATTCTCTGTAAGTATTGCAATTGAGGTTGGAGGCAATATGATCCAAACATATCATGAATTGGGTTAGAGTGGAATCAAAAGATGGAATAGTTTATTGTAATCTTTGATTGTACTGCATATCCTGCTGCAAGGCATGGTTTTAATACAAATGATGATTTTACCTTCAAGGATCAGGCAGGTGCTTAACTATGTAGCAATAAAAACATATAAGAAATACATGAAACCAATATTTCATGATGTTCACAAAATAGAGAGATTTACCAGGAAAAAAAGTAGTGTCTATCTTACAATTGAGACTATTTTTGGTTTATTGTTTATACAAAAAATTTAAAGTATTTTTAGAAATTGCTAAAACCTTCTCTGACTTATTCCAAAGTTCAAAGGGAAAACCTCAGCCTTTGCCCTGTCTAATTCTGAGACCCCTGGTTCTTGGGGATTCTGCCTAGCCCCAAACCTCAACCGTTCCCACTCTGAGTGCCATCCTCACTGGCCTATTTTCAGCTCCCCAGGACAGGACTCTTCCTCCACACTGATCTCTGATTGCCTGCCTTGTTTTAATCAGGAATGTTCTCTACTATTCTTGTGTTCTCAGTTATCTGTTACACACTCTTCAGATGGTGACAGAGAAGCCGTCCTCTTGCTAGATCTGTTGACTCATTATTAGACAACATTCTTATTAGTTTTTCTTATTACTCAGTACACTTTGCAATCATATGTTTATGGTATTATCTGCTTAATATCACCTTCATTACTAGATTTTAAACTATCGTTCTTTTTTACTGGCTAGATACCATGTTTACATGATGCCCAATTCAGCATGGCTGTATGGGAAATAACTGATAACATCAACCTGTTAGTCTAAAATTGAGAACTGAGATGCCACAGGTCCCAGTGGCATATGGTTTGTGAGTTCTGCTTCCATGGCATCCTTGAAGCAGGAGATTACTCAGTGAAACAAGAAATTCTAGTAACTGTCTTCCAGCTTGTCATGGTAGACACACCTTCCCTGGGTCTTGGCATTTCCTGCAACACAGTCTGAAAGTGGAATGTATGTTCTCACTCCTTTAAATGCCCTAATTTTGTTCACTGCCACTCAATCAATCTCGGTTTTTTTTTTAATCACCCTCTACCAATCTCTCCTTCCCATGCTCTTGTTCCCTACCCCAGAAGAAAAACTATTAATAATAAAAACAAACATACCTTCATGACTTTACTGTTAGTCATCTTCATTGATTAAAAAAGAAGTTATAGAACAAAATATAAATTAGTATTTTAATGAATAATTCTGCCTTTTGCATTTAGCAAATTTCGTGTACTGAATAAAAGCTGTGTTTTCATTGTTTATTTTTGTAGCTTTCTTTCTCTTGCTAGACTAAGGATTCCTAATCATCATAGATTATTGGGAAAACAATCATCTTCACAATGAGTTCTGCTTAAAAAGTTCTATCATATCATATTAAACTTCAGGTATCTTCACCAATATCTTCTCAAAAACGAGTGTGATATTTTGAAAAACGAAGTTAGGAATCAGAGGTAGTTCATTATGACAGTGAACACTTTCCTATGCACATGTTTTTTATAAATCATGATATATTTATATTTAATGTCTGTTATATTCTTACTGATTTTTTCACACTTTTGCTTGACGTCAAATACACACAAAAAATGAAAGTGATTGAAGTGAATATTTACAAATCACACTGAAGATGCCAAAAAAACCCTAAGTCCCTCAGCGTTCCATGTGTAGCAGCATCTAATGGGCATTACATAAAGTGCATGCTTCCTCGAGAGTGGGTTGATAGCTTCAGGTGCCAATTAGCATAGAATTCTGACTCTTAGATGTGTGCTTGATGAAGCAGTAGATTAAATGCTATAATTCTCACTCCAAAAAATATCTTCACACTTTATCTCCACAGCAACACTGATGTACACACAGTGGCTTCACTGCTTAAATTGTATCTCCGAGAACTCCCGGAACCTGTTATTCCATATGCAAAATATGAAGACTTTTTGTCCTGTGCCAAACTGCTCAGCAGAGATGAGGAGGCAGTAAGTTGATGCATTTATTTCCTTTAGAAACTTTGTTTGTGGTCTTTGTCCATGTTCAAAGTCTTTAATCTGTAAATTTCTCTTTGTCTTGTCCTTGGATAGTTTTTGCTATTTTGTATGTTGACAGCTTACATATTTAGATATCACTCAACTTAGGTCCCATTATCAGCTCCCCGCCTCATCAGAAAGAAAAATGCAACTGGATAAATGAAATTAGCACTCATTACCACTATGCCCCTCTAAATGGTTAATGTGGTGCTATAACAGACCCAGCATTCCATGAACTCACGGGTGCTGCATGTCTTCCTTCTGTTCTCCTGGTGTGCCCCACCAAATCACCTCAAACAAATTCTACCTTCTGCCTATTCATACATAACTATACAGTCACCCATATAAAGTATATAATTCAGGGCTTTTCAGATATTCTTAGAACTGTACAATCATCACCAATTTCTAACTTACTAGATTTATCACATTTTCATCACTCCATAACAAACTCCAGAACTAATCTCCAAGCTCCTCTTTCTCCAACTCTTGGCAAATAGTAATCTACTTTCTATCTCAGAGTCATCTATTCCGGACATGTAATTGGAATCATTTCACATGTTGCCTTTTGTCTCTGACTTCTTTCACTGTTTTCAGAGGTTATCTTCATTGTGTCATGTATCAGTGTTTCACTCCTTTTATTTATTCTTCCATTCATCAATTGCAGGACATATGTGCTATTTCCATTGTTTGGCTGTTATCAATAATACTGCTATGAATATTTTCATTTACAAATTTTTGCATGGGCTTATGTTCTAATTTTTCTTCATTTCATATGTAGGAGGTAGAATTGATAGGCCATATATAAATGTGCTTTCCAAAGAGGATCTAAATTTTAAATTCCTACCCACGATGTGTGTCATTTTCAACTTCTCATTTATGCCAGCACTAATTTGTTATCTATTTATTTTTTCAATAGAAAGGAACTTTAGTATAATTAATGTCAATAAAGAAAAAAGAAAGGAGATAGCTTAAAATAATTTCCAATTGAACACCCAAGGTTACCCATCCCCTATGGGTAAATGCCCAGTCAAACAGGGTTGGTTCAAATCACGACTGCTGAGGCCCAAAAAGCTGCCACGAATCTAAGGAACCTTCTAGTGGGGACTCACAGGAAAGTACCAGAAGGGGCCAGGCAAGTCTGGAAGGAAAAAAGCAAAATCACAACCCAAGTCAAGATAAAGGCTGCCATTGTCAGCCTCCCCACGGGTCTCTCACCCACATCACTGTCTCTTTTAAGTGTCTTCTTCCATGTTCCCAAGATCCTGGTATAGGTCCAAGGCCAAGAGGCAAACACTTCTTCTTTGTATGTCTCTCTGCTCCACGTGCTTCCTACAGGTCTTCTTCTCCATCTCTCCACTCGTTCTCTCACTTATCTTTTTTAAAATCGAAATCATTCTAATGTAAGTGGTATCTGTCAAGGCTTGAGTTACCTATCTCTGATGGCTCATGATATTAAACATCTTTTCATGTACTGTTTGTTATTCATGTATTTTCTTTGGAAAAACATATTCACATCATTTAATTTGGTTTATTTATCTTATTTCTGTTGAGTTGTAAGAGTTCTTTATATAATTTTGAATAAAGGTCCTTATCAGATATATATTTGCAAATATTTTCTCCCATTCTATGAATCATCTATTCATTTTTAAAGCTCAATAGTTTTAATTTTGATGAAGTCCAACCTGTTCATTTTTATTTTTTCACTTCTGTGTTCAGTGTAATATCTCCAAAGAGTTTGTTTAACCCAAGGTCATGAAGATCTGATCCTATTTATTTTTTGACTGATTTTATAACTTTAGTTCTTATAATTAGGTATATGAGCCATTTGAGCTAATTTTTGTTTGTAGTCTGAGAAGAAATTCAAGTTCATTCTCTAGTATGTGACCATCCTGTTGTCCCAGCCCTGATCGTTGAAATTACTATTCTTGCCCCATTGGATTTTCTTGGCACTCAGGTCAAAATTCTGCCTATTTTTGTAAATAAACTTTTGTTACATTTGTTATATAATATTGTGGGTGATTGTTTCTATGTTATGGCAGAACTATTGAGTAACAGAGATACAGATATATATCCCATAGAAGTTTAAAATATTTACAATCTGACTTTTCAAGGAAAGAAGATCAAATTTCATTTTCTATTATCTTTTCTGGGACCATTTGCATTCTAGATTAAATTCCACAGAGAGGAGGACCTAAACAATCACTCTCTTTATGGAATTTCCAGGAAGATCAGGGTTTCCAATCCTTATCTCTCTCCAAAGCAACTCATCTGAGACATAACCTGTCTTGAGAGACTTATTTGTTGGTAGATGTGTGCTTGGGTTTTAGACATGCTAAAAATAAGAATCCTCACTATGCCAAGGCTACATTTTTTCCCAAATAACATGAAGCTCTCTTCCCTTTTCAGTCAGGTATGAACTAATGTTAAAAATGTTAAAAGACCTTCATTTCACTTAAATATGTGTCTCAACATATAATGCTTATGGAGAAATTTGAGATGCAATCTTTCACTGATGTTCTAGGAAACAAATTTTAAAAATAGATGACCATTTCCCATTTGCTTCAGTTCCAAAGCCAACAGTTAGAAAGATAATATTTATTTTCTTTTTTATATTCAGGGTGTTAAGGAATTAGCAAAGCAAGTGAAGAGTTTGCCAGTGGTCAATTATAACCTCCTCAAGTATATTTGCAGGTAAGAATTGTCCTATAGACAAAACAAGACTATATTCAACCTGACACTAACTTATATTTGACAATGAATGAAATCACTTAATTGCTCTGAGCTTCAGTACTGGCCTACATAAAGTTAAGAGGTTTGACAAGGTGACCTCAAATATTTCTTTGACTATGAAAAGTACCTCATTACATAATTTTGTTTTGAAGTTTCTCTTTCTGCTACATATTAAAGCATGTTGCTTTGAACGTCCAAAGTTGTTTGTGCATGTCCTTTGTGCCATTATTTAACAGGAACATGCATCTGGGAATGGAAGATCTGCTTGGGAACTTAGACTGCTTATGTACCTTTATGCAATTTTCTTACCCTCTTTGAGTGTAAAGGTTCCTGTAAAAGGACAGTAAAAGCATACATTTCACAGTTAAGTTTAAAAGGTTAAATTACATTTTTACATGATTAATATATATTAATGTTCAATCAATAATATTTTCTTTTCATTTTTCTCCCACTAAAGACTCATTGAAAAGATATTTATAATTTGATTCTGTACAAATCACAATTGTGCCTAGTAAAGCTCTCTGTCAGTAACCATCTCAACGTAAGGCCTGCATGGGCTGTGCCATGCTTGTGCCCTTGTTTAAGAAACCAAATATGTAAAGTGGAAACATATTACATAAATCAAAGAAACATAAAATGTAAATAAAGAGATTGGTGATTGGCACTCGTGTATTGGCACTAATGTTGGATGTCTTAAATGGTATCTTCCCAGTCCATTTTAAAATAAAATTAAAATTTTTAATTTAGCACAATGCATTATTTATGTTTGTTGTTTTGTATCATGATTAGATAAATATTCAGCAGACTAGGTACTATGGTATTAAGACTAAAAGCCACACACTGAAGTTCATTGTCAACACTAAGTAGGAATTCTAAAACCTATCATAACTTTTTCTGCTTATAGTTGTGTTTAAAAGGCAAATAAGAGGGAAGAGTGGTGGTAAGGACAAAGAGGGAAAGAAACAATAGACTATAGGTGATTTGGTGGGGGTGCACTATGGTGGCAATACTTAATGGGTGTATCCAAATATTTCATCAATTAAAATAAATTCATAAAGTAAATAATTTTTTTAAAAGAAGCAAATAAGGGCCTCCCTGGTGGTGCAAGGGGTTAAGATGTAGCACTATGAAACATCCACAGCTACTACAGCATGAGTTCAATCCCTGGCCAGGGAGGTGACCCACATTACGTGGCAGACCTCTCCTGTCTCACCTGCTGCTCCCTTGAGCAGTATATTTCAGGCAATCTGCCTGTTCTGTTCCCCACTCTGTGGTGAATCCTCTCACCCCTCCACACCTCTGGCCTATAACCTAGTTCTTGTATTCATAAATAAATAAATCTTTAAAAGAAGAAGCAGCAGCAAATAAGATCTTCAGTTTCAGAATTTAAAAAAAATAATAATTTCACTGGCAGGACAGACTTATTAGTAAGACTTACAAGATTTTTAAATCAATCAAGCTATTATAGTAGATGATTAAAAGGTTACAACTCCTAAAGTACAAGGAGGGAAAAGACTTGTTTGAGAACCGTATTATAGTCTTTCTCCACAAAAGCAAGACTGAACTTTCTTGAAACATTTAAGAAAACTTTCAATTTTAGCTATATCAAACTAAGAGGCAATCATTTGGCTTTTCACCCTCCTGTTCTATTAACATTTAGGCTCATACCAGTAATGAACATGTGGATGTGAACTTCGTTGTTGTTAACTGAAGTGACATGCTGCTATTCAAAGCTTTTTTCTTTTCTTTTTTAATTGAATTAATAATCATTGACATCATTATTTGTGTTTTAGAGGTATAGGGTCTCCTTCTTCAGGTGCAGGCACCTAATTTTAAAGTCAAGAACACAGATTCTAGTTTACTAGAATGTAAATGAATAACTATTACTAGTTTATTAATTTTGGTTTTCTTTGAGTTCACAATGTAAATAAATAGAGTTTAATCACCTGAATTCAAATCTCCAACACTACTCATTAGTTCTTTGTCCTTAGAAAATATCCTTAACCTCATTGGTGCCTCATGTGTCTCATTTACAAAGCAGAAATAATAGAATTTTATCTCACAGAGACACTTTGAAAATTTAATTCATTAGCAAAATGACTAGTACAGAATATAGTATTTTAAATAACACAAAAGAAGTTATTTCTCCTCATTTCTTCTTTGCCTCATCAGTAGAATTAATAAACCATGAAATTACAGAAGCTCTTAGAGAAATGGGTGGGGTGTAAAAAACCTAAAAGATTACAAAAACAATCCCTCCTACTAAAATCAATTGAGGAAGTCCTATTTCATGCCTCTTATTCTTTAGCACCTAATAAGCTGAAGCAATTGATTTTTGTGCTTGCAAATTTTTGTATCAGTAGAACTGAGGTTTTAATTTAGGCCATGTTTGCCTGTATTTTTAACATAGCATAAATTTGAAGCTTACAAATTACCTAATGAAAAAGGTTGATCTCTCCTCTCTGAAATAAAGGGATTTTATCAAATAATCTAATTTATAGTTCTTGATTTAAATATCCATATAACTTTAATACTTAGGGATGGAAGGGAATCCACATTTTTATTATTTTTTATTGCGAGAACATTAGTTAAGAACAGTGTTCATGATTAAAAATTATAGGCTCACACCTCTTCAGATATATGTGACCACACCTGCCACCAAAGCACCCCAAATTCTTCATTATTCTTGTACTCAAGTCCATATTAACATTTTCCAAATACATTTTTCCTATGATTGACAGAGAAACCAAAATAAGTCAAACCAGAACTGATATTTGATATGATCCATTAAGTTTTATCTTTAATAATTTGCAATATAGTTTCCACATTTGACTGATACTTGAATTTCTAAAAGAGTTTGTATCTTTAATCATCTTTGAACACTCTCTAGCTCATATATTTCCCAATGACCCTTTTTTTTTTTTACTGAAAGAAATGATCCTATTGTGTTCATATTTTATACCCAACAGATTCTTGGATGAAGTACAGTCCTATTCTGGAGTTAACAAAATGAGTGTGCAGAACTTGGCCACTGTTTTTGGCCCTAATATCCTTCGCCCTAAAGTGGAAGATCCTTTAACCATCATGGAGGGTAAGTAAATGGTCATCTTATAGCCACGCTGAAAGAACAATCAGTTGTCTCTGGTTGACCTGAACCTAATGTTCTCAGAGCAAACTGGAAAAATAAGGAAACTTCATTTATTGACTTGAGTTCTTCAACTGCAAAACCATCTCTTTGGAAGACAGGCATTGTTTGAGTTTACCACATATGCTAAATTTAAATAACTCCTCAGTAGCCTTACAAGTATAAATGGAACTTCCATAAATCATTTATAAAATATTACATGGAAACTGGAAAAATCTAGTTTATTTTTGAGTGCAATTTACAGAAAATTCAAATAGTTACTATTTTAATGTTTTTCATTAATTTTGGTTTTCTTTGAGTTCACAATGTAAATAAATGTGCTCTTCTATAAAATTTTGCTATTTACCTTTTGGTTGGAACATGAAGGATTTTTTTGTTTTTTACATTACAGAATACCTCAAATTATATTCTACAATGGAATATTACTTCTGTTTATTTCTGATTGAGTACTTCTGATCTTTCTGATTGAATACTTTTCTTATTTTATTACCCTAGCAGGGCATGGTTTTTTGCAAATTGTCCAAATAAGATTCTACTGCTAGCAACTTTCAAATATACTATAGAGCACTATAAACTATAATCAAGTTTACTTACAACTCCATATGTATTTTCTTATATTTGGACACTTATATACTTTGACTATCATCTTCATCCAATACCCTAACTTTAATCTCCTATACTCCTTTATTTGATATCGTTTTAAGTTTCTCTATATATATATAGGGAATCAACTTATATGTCAAAAATTTAGGATTTTTTTTAACCTATATAGTTTCCTATAACCTGTATTTTGCTCATGGCGTATTCATGGTACAGTTTAACATATTCCTCTGCCTTGTTTTCAACAATTAAAATTAAGAATGTGAGCCAATTATTGTGTGCATGTGTGTTCGACGTTTTTTGTTTTGTTTTGTTCTGCTAGATATTGTATTGTATCCTTTCAGCAGCCTATCATCTCTATTTTTGTGATCTTAGTGCAATTTAAAAAATTAATTTACTAGATATTTAAATAATATTATATTCCTATAATTTTTCCAATTTTTATAGAGGTAAAATATGTTTCTAGGCCTTTCAGTAGGCTGAGCTAGTAGATAAAAATGCATATGTGCAGATACATATATTATACACACCACATTTTACATACACACAGATTAAAAAATAATATTTTGGGGCCCTCACTGGTGGCGCAGTGGGTTAAGCAATGCACTATGAAGCAAACCGCAGCCAGTGCAACGTGAGTTCGATCCCTGCTGCCGGCCAGGGAGGGGACCCACATGGTGCAGCAGACCTCTCCTGCTGTGCCCGCTGCTCCCCTCAGCAGTGTACTTCTGTTGATTTGCCTGTTCTTCTCCCCGCTCTCTGTGGTGAATCCTCTCACCACCCCCACCCCTCTGGCCTGTACCCCAGTGCTTGTATGCATAAATAAATAAATCTTAAAAAAATATTTCACAATTTCACATTGTACTTCCAAATAAAAATCATGATTATAGGGTCTTATTTATTCTTTTTATGTTATGGTTTTATCTACATTCTTCCAAATAATATTACTGGTTCTCAAAGATATTAAAGATAACATAATCAGAATGCTCTATAATTAATCTGCTCTATCTCTGTTTAAACATATAACAGCCCCAAAATAGCATTAATAGTACTACCAGCAACAGTATGTTTACAGCAAACATTTAAAAACTGTTTATATATGCTCTTCTAATTCTTTCATTTTTAAAAATATTCGTGCCATAGACACACACACACACACAGAGTCACAGTATATCCATTATCCTCTTATAGGCTTAGTGTATATATAACTATGCATCTAGAGCTCACCACCAGTTCTTACATTGTCTCTCTAGCTTAGAATACCTAGGGTCACCTAGGATGCATTCAGAAGGTCCAAGAGTTCACACATATTTTGATTTTTGCTGTTTCATTATATTGTCACTTAATGATTGATATCTTAATGTAATCAAGACAATGGTGCCAACTTCCATTGGCATCCTTATATTCTTCACTGCCTTGCACTGGCAATAGTGATAAAAGTGTCAACTTTACTGAATAATGTTCCTGTTGAACAATAAAAAATATTAACTGTATTAAGTCTCCACTCTTGAGAACACATCATTTAATATTCTGGTAAAACAATGAGCTCTATGCATAACCCAGTTCTACATAATGTTTTTAAAATGCAGTGGTTAGCTCAAGGAAAAGCACATATGTGATTATGTGAGTTGAGACTATATTAATTACTTTTTCATGGAATTATATTTTTTACTTGATAGAAAAACTGACAAACTATGATTGTTCAGACTTGAACCCCTTGCAGACATGTTTTCAAAAATAAACTAAGCTAATCTTTCACTTTAAGGGAAACAACTAGCAGAATTTATTGCCCTTGATGAGATTTGCGTTTTCAAGTAAAAAACTTGTATTTTACAACACCTTAAACTTGACAGCTTCCTAATATTTAAACACTTTTCTGGTGAAATTACTACTGATACTACAAATGGGTTGTTGATACTGTGGTATTAAATGTGTTAACCCTTTAGAAGGTGGTCATAACTCAGTGAATTTTCCAAATGGCATGTTTTCAGAAGGTATGTACCTGTGAGAGATTCCATGAACACTTAGATTAGCTTCTCTCATGCCACAGAGCTCAATCTTCTCCTGCTTTCTTCACACACAGCTAAATGAATACAGCACTTTTCTTACTAAAGATGTGCTGGCTAGGTTCCCACCCCCTTGGTTTTAATCCCACCTTTCCTGTCTTTCATCTCTTTTGTCTTAGTTCCTTGAATACTTTTTCACTCAGAATGTTTTCCTCATTCTTGTGGAGCCCTATCTTAAAGGGAACCCTGACTGATCAATGTTGAGAATTCCAAAGGACTGGAAGATTCCACATCATTTAGACTATCACATACCACCTGGATTACATTTAGGTTAATACTGGACGAGGAATGATCCCTCTCAA
The DNA here is from genome assembly GCA_019455555.1 of Galemys pyrenaicus. Lineage (NCBI taxonomy): Eukaryota > Metazoa > Chordata > Mammalia > Eulipotyphla > Talpidae > Galemys > Galemys pyrenaicus. Next base: position 2,167,891 of record JAGFMF010012298.1, read on the forward strand.
TTTTTCCTAGAGATTAGCTTTATGCGATTTTTTAGTGAACACTTATGTGATGCTTTAAATTTCTACTCTTAGGCCCTCTGGAGCCCCCATTCATTCCTAAAATACAGAAAATACCACTGTGTTGCTTTGGGGAGAGTAGGGACTCATCTCTCCCAATTTGTGTTTTAGAGTTTTGGAGGATAACTTGCCTCCAAGTTATCCTTTTGTTGCAAAAAGGATAGTTTTGTTGCAAATGTTGCCCATGAATTTTGGACTTTGCTGTCTAGTTGCTCTGTTTCTATATAGAAATTCCGAGAAATGAGTCTTATGTTGCAACAATCTTCCTGGAAGCCAGTGGTTTTGGTTTTTGTCTTTTAACTCTCATTAAAATATGTTATTTTTAGAAGAAATCCTTTACGTATTACATAAGTCCTTCTCTATATTGTCAATAGAAGAAAGCAAAATTTCTCTGGGAAGAAGTAGAATCCTGAGTTCTGAGAGCTTCCTGGGGCTCTGAAAAACATCATTTCAATAGGCCTCATGGCTTCTTTTCATTGATAGGAAAGCTGATACCCAATGAGAATGGAAATTTTCTCTAAATCACAGTGGTAATAGGTCCAGGGATAGGCATACAAGGAGACAAATATGATTTTTAGAAGAGTCAAAAAATATAGCAAAATAATCTCACCTATCATCTTAATTTGTTGGGGTCATGAGCTCTCAGCTCCATGGGGGTTCAGATGTTTCATTGAACCCAGAGTTGATCAACCCCTGAAGAACTGGTTTCAAGTAACCAAACCTTCAGTAGACGTCACATATCATATAAACCATATGTTACTCAGCTACTTTGCGGCCCCATCTGAGCAAGAGTCAATATTTAAAGAAAATACCAGACAGTGTCACTAATATGTGAAATATAGAGAAACCAAACTAAAGGTCATATAAAGACAAGCTTAAGTACTAACCTTGAAAGCTGATTATATAACTAAAGCACTGAGGCAGGCTGGGAGGAGAGGGGGGAGTTAGGGAAAGGAATAAGAACACCATGACAAAGAATCACAATAGACTTGGTGGTAGACTATGGATAATTTGGTGATGAGTGCACTACAGTGACGATACCTGGTAGGACTAGCCTAGCATTAATTACCTCATTTAAAAATTTAATAAAACCTTAATAATTCAAAAATAACTAAATAGCATTCTTTCATCCAAAATAATTAAAGCAAGTTAAAAGATTTTTTTATTCTTAAAGGAAACACCAGTCTGACTGCATTATTATTGCACAAGAAGTTATGTTTTTGTGCTCTATTATTCTCTCAATACATACAAAATATCCTCAGTTCTTTCTTCCTCAAATCAACAAAACTTTCCCAAATAAATGCTATTTCATTCTCATCTCCTTATGTTCCCCCAATCCTTCCAAATTTCCAAATTTACTTACAGTTATATCTATGGATAATTTTCTCTTCATTGAAAAATCATCATGACTTTTCCAGTAACCCAATAGTCCAAGTTAAAGCAAAAATGATTGATATCTATGTTAACCTATAGTGCCTTATTATGAATACATGAATATAATTAATACCTAAGAATAAAAATAATAGTTAAGGAAATCTTAAAGGAGTCAGGGAGCCCCAATTTTTAAAACTAGTTTAGAAGCCTGTTTAATGATGGCAGTTGGTTTTAAAGGGTGAAAGCCCAGCTCATCAAGTTAGTAAGGGATTTGTGAGTGTATATTTTGAAATTTCAGCTGTTATGCCACAGAATCTGATAAACCCATTGAGTTTTTAAAAATAAATTAGCTCGTTTAATAATAGGTCACCTTTTCTATCCTCTGAGTTATTTTTACTATCTGAAATGTTTAAGGTATTTGTTTTTTGATTCATACTTTATAGTGCACAGTAAAAATAACAGAATCAAATGATAACCATGATATTTTCATCTATGTTAGAAAATTGTTTCTTGACAATTCCTTTGTTTTAAATGTCCTGAACCTTTGGTGTTTCTTGTTGTGTGGGTTACTAGCAATAAATTTCCTCAGTGTTTCTTTATCTAGTAGCATTTTTATTTCTCTGTCATCATTGAAACATGGGTTTGTTGGAATTCTTATTTGACAGTCTTGCAACATTTTGAAGATTTTTTCCCATTCCTTCCATGGCCTCTGATGAGAAATCAGTTGTTAATCATACAGAGGATCCCTTTCATGTGCTGCTTCCTTCTTGCTGTTTTCAAAGTTCTGTCTTTGTCTTTCATTTAAAACAAACTATGATGAATCTAGGTGAATCCCTTTTGCATTTACCTTGCTCCGATTTTTCTGAGTTTCTTGAAGGTATAAATTAATGGTTTTCATCAAATTGGGATACTTTAAATATTTAATTACTTTTTGTTTGTTTGTTTCCATTTCCAGTCTCTTTGGGGGACTGCTTTTATGCATATGCTACTGTGCTTGATGGTGTCCCATTGGTCTCTGCAGCTCTGTTCCTCCTTCTTCATTCCCTTCCCTTCCTAGTCCTCATATTGAACAACCTCAAATGGTGTATCTTCATGCATGCTCAGTTCTTTTCAAGTCCATTGTTGATTCCCCTCTATCACTTTTATTTTCATTTCAGTGATTGTATTTTTCAACTCCAGATATACACTTAGTTCTTTTTTATACTCATTATGGATAGTTTCTATTTGGTGAGTCATTGTTTCATTTTCCTTTTTTTTAATTTGATATCCTAGAGTCATTAGAATATACCTATGATAGTTGATTTCAAGTCTTTATCCAAGGAGTACAGTATGTAGGCCTCCTTGGAGTCTGTATTTTCCTGTATATAGGCTATACTTTTTAATCTCTGCATGCCTCATAATTTTTTTGTTGAAAATATACCTTTTTTAAAAAGAAGATAATAATATGGGAACTCTGGATCAGATTCTCCCCCTCACCAAGGTTTCTTATTTTGTTGTTTGGTGACTTTTATGAAGTAATTCTATGAAGTTTATATTCTTTGTTAATGTGTGGTCACTGAATTCCCTGCTTGGTTTGCTTAGTTGTCAGCTAGTGATTTGGACAAAAATTTGTGACTTTCATCAAGTTACCTTTATAATGTAGCATTAATAATAGCACTTTGCAGAGAATTGTTTTAAAACCCAATCAAATTAGCAAAAGTAAATCACATTTATAGTTCATAGTACAAAGTAAATGCTCAGGAAGTGTTTTTGTGTCTTGCTATTATCATCATTAAAAATATAGTTTGACACTGCTAATACTACTACTACTGAATGAATCTTCAAGACTAATTTTTAAATTGAAAAATATATCAAAACTGATTCACTTATGCTATTTTATTTTCTGTGGAATTCCAGGCACTGTCGTGGTCCAGCAGCTGATGTCAATGATGATTAGCAAACATGATCACCTCTTCCCCAAAGATACAGATGTGCAAAGCAAGCCCCAAGATGGAACAAGCAACAACAATGAGCTTCAGAAGAAAGCTACCATGGGTCAGCTACAGAACAAGGAGAACAATAACACCAAGGACAGTCCTGGTAGGCAGTGCTCTTGGGACAAGTCTGAATCTCCCCAAAGAAGCAGTATTGATACTGGATCCCCCACAGCTCTATCAGGAGGCAAAGCGAACAGTCCAAGGAACAGCATTAACAAACTGGATGTCTCTAGGAGCCCCCCTCTCATGGTCAAAAAGAATCCAGCCTTCAATAAGGGCAGTGGGATAGTCACCAATGGCTCCTTCAGCAGCAGTAATGCAGAAGGTCTTGAGAAAACCCAAACCACTCCCAACGGGAGCTTACAGGCCAGAAGAACCTCTTCACTAAAGGGGTCTGGTACAAAAATGGGTACCCACAGTGTACAGAATGGGACAGTGCGCATGGGCATTTTGAACAGCGATACCCTTGGGAACCCTGTGAATGGTCGCAGCATGAGCTGGCTGCCCAACGGCTATGTGACCCTGAGGGACAACAAGCAGAAAGAGCAAGCGGGAGAGTCAGGTCAGCACAACAGGCTCTCCACCTATGACAACGTCCATCAACAGTTCTCCATGATGAACCTTGATGACAAACAGAGTGTGGACAGCGCCACCTGGTCCACTTCCTCCTGTGAAATCTCCCTCCCTGAGAACTCCAACTCCTGCCGCTCCTCCACCACCACCTGCCCGGAACAAGACTTTTATGGGGGGAATTTTGAGGACCCTGTTTTGGATGGGCCCCCTCAAGAAGACCTTTCCCACCCTGGGGACTATGAAAATAAAAGTGACCGGAGGAGTGTGGGAGGTCGAAGTAGTCGTGCCACCAGCAGCAGCGACAACAGTGAGACATTTGTTGGTAACAACACCGGCAACCACAGTGCCCTGCACAGCTTAGTTTCCAGCCTGAAACAGGAAATGACCAAACAGAAAATAGAGTACGAGTCCAGGATAAAGAGGTGAGGACTGTCTGGTTGTATCCCTGACACACGGGGCACAGCAGCTTGCTACTGTGTTAAGTCTCACACAGAGGGTTAGACATTCTGGCTCTAGAGTCAGGGTCCTGAGTTCTAGTCCTCATTTCACCATTCATGAATTGGGGGAAGTTCACTTCATGCCTGTGAACTGAGTTTTCTAATGTGGAAAATCTAAACACTAATAATATTCAAAAACATATAAGAAATCATTGACCATGGTCCTGGCATAGAATAGGTGCTCCATAATGCTGTGCTCTTGATATTACTGAGTTTGTGGGTTTATGTTAGGGGGTTGGAAGAGAAATGTAAGGGGTGAATAGAGATAAAAGAGTTTGTTTTCACTGGCAGGAAGAGGATGAAAAAAATAGAAAAGTCTCTTCTACCTTTCTTTATCTTATTGTGTTCTCTTCCTGTCAGTGAAAGCAAATAGCTATTTAATTTCATTCTTTCACTTTTGAATGCTGAATCTGTTATCTGCCAGACTCAGTTCCAGGCTCTAAGGATTCACCAGTGAATAAAACAGAAAGTCATCATTGGTACATGGTTCCATTCTACTGGAAGAGACAAATATATAAGTAAAATAGAGCCTGTGAAGTGAGGAGTCAAGCAGGGGAGAGAAAAGAGTTGATGAGGGGAAGTTTGAGCCTTACAGGCATCTAATGAGTTTGGTATGGACATCTTTAGAGAGCACATGGATACCATGAGATGAGATGGAAAAAGTGCTGAAAGACTTTTACTCTGAGATTGGAATTCTTAAAGGTCTTTGAAAATGCCATAATATGACATATTCATAGGAGTAAGAGAAGTGGAAACTTAAATAGGGAATAAAAAACATAATTTATAAGGAAACAGTTATGCTAAAACTTAACTGATACCAGGTCACATCTTTTCATGAGAAACCAAGAAGGACTTTGCTTAGCAACTTCTCCAAGGAAACAAAGGAAGGCAAGTGAGGGCAGGGGCACTGGCTGAGTGTCACATGTTCATAGTGCCCCTAACTGTCAGATGCCCCTGGACACAGGAATAAGAGAATGAAGCCAGGACTCACCACGTTGTGCTGGAAAGCCGAGAGCTGCCATGCCTGTTTTCACCATGGTCACAGAAGTTACAAAGTTGATTGCTTTTATATTCATCTAGAATAATGTCTGGGGAGAGCAGGCAGGAGAAGCCACGCACGCAGGAGCCCCTTAGTGGGTCAGGTCCTGGTCAGACTATGTCCTCATGGTTCGTTATATCAGCTTCTGTTCTCATCGAACTGCTTCCATGACCCTGACTCTGCACAGTTTCTATATTATAGCCTAAGTTGGCTTTATCATTCATTTATCAGATTCATTTATCAAACCAAAAGATACATTATATCTAAAGCTAGGGTGAAATAAATATTTTAAAAATTATGACTTATAGGATAGACTGAGAAAATGCTTTCTTGGAAAAGAAAACTTCACTGAATGGAAACTTGGTTTGGATTTTTCTACATAATACTAAGTGACAAGGGCTTAAATAAGAAAAAAAAAAAGGTGTCATCATCTTATGAGGTTATTCTTCTTTCTGAATGTAGTTTTTGGAAAATCGGCTACTGAAACTCTAATTGCTGCCAGTGCATGATGATGAATTAGCACTTAGCAAGAGATAACACTTTAAATGTGTTAATTAGAATAGGAAATAAGTTGCCATTCTGAATAGCTGTGTAAGAACATAGTCATTTTTGAGAACTGAGAATAGGGGATATATTTTTGTTCTGTGATTTATACTACATACCAGAGACTTTGATGAAATACTAGAGCTTTCCAACAGCGTCATCTCACTGGGCCTTTCCACTGTAGCATTCTTATCTGCCTGAAAGGCAGAAGAAGAGGTTACAAGAACATAGAGCATATATGCAAGCTTCAGAAATACCAGATAACTGTTTTAGATATTTTTGACCATTACTATTTAAAGTTATACATTTTCCTTTTGATTCTTCTTTAATGCCATTCCTCAAGCATTGAATTCAGATAATTATTGATTGATAGATGATAGATGTTAATAACTAGACAGATGTCTAGTTAAGCTGTCTAATTATGAATCAATGAATTTTTTTTACTTTAAAAACATTGAGTTTGGTGTTCTCTTACCCCTTTAGTAGTTTCTATATTATAATTGTAGCAAGAGAAACTAATTTTTTTTTAAGATTTATTTATGCATACAAGAGCTGGGGTACAGGAGGTGAGAGGATTCACCAGACAGACTGGGGAGCAGAACAGGCAGACCGACTGAAACACACTGCTGAGGGCAGCAGCGGGCGAGGCAGGAGAGGTCTGCTACGTCATGTGGGTCCCCTCCCTGGCTGGCAGCAGGGATCAAACTCGTGCTGCAGTGGCTGCGGTCTGCTTCATAGTACACTGCTTAACCCACTGCGCCACCAGGGAGGCCCAAGAAACTCATTTCTATGACCTATGATTCCTATTTTTTGGTCTGGTAAACATATATATGCATACATATGTATAATTTATTTAACCTTTCTTTATAAATATTTGACATCAATTGTAGTCTCCACGGAATTCCCACCACCATTTCACCAGGGCACCATTAACTGAGTCCCTTGTCCTCCTTCTGCCTTCATCCCCGTCCCTCTCCCTACCCGCATCCCCCTACCCCCCACCCCAACAAAGTGCCTCTGATTTGTCTTTTTTTATTTTTGTTGTGTGAAACTTATTTTTATTATTGTTTTGAGATTCTTTCTGTGACCAATAGATCTGGTCTACTAATCCAACTGTTCAAATCTTTTATATTTCTCTTAATTTTTATTAGCTACATCTGTAATACCTGAGAAAGATAGTTTAAAATCTCCTATTATAGCAAATTTATCAATTTTTCCTTGTAATTATGTTATATTTTACATTAAATAATGTGAGATTATACTAATGGGTGAATAAAGGTTCAGAATTATTTTGTATCCTGCTGATTAATTAATCCTCTTCTCACTATGCTATGATTTTCTTTGATTATAATAGGTTTTAGCTAAGTCAATTTTTTTCTTACTATACCACATTTATTTTGTTTATTAATTTCCTGCTTTATAATTTTTCATTTTTTTAACTTTCAAAGTTTATATTTCACTATTTGATCTGAGGACTTATACATTCTTATCCATCACTTTTTGCACAAAACTGCATTTCTCAGGTTTCTCCTTCTACAGTCCTTAGTAAGGTACGCTGAAACATCTCAATCCATCCTCCATCTATATAAATTTTTCTTCTATATGTTAAATTTCCATCTTTTTCATACTGTGAGACATACTGGGGAATTTTTCTCAGACTTGTTTTCCATTTACTAATTCTTTCTTCTGCTGATTTAATTCAGTCACCTCCCCAAACCCATGAATCACATTTTCTGTGTCATCCGTTTTCATAAAGACCATTGATTCTCCATTCTCTTGGTCCAGTCATTTTCAGCTTTTTTCCCCTTATATTTTCTGGAATATATGAAATGGAATATACCGAGTGGAAGCACTTAGTTCTAAATTTAAGTTTCTTGGGAGCCTCCTGGTGGAGAAAAGGGTTAAGGCGCAGCACTGTGAAGCTATCTGCAGCCACTGCATGAGAAATTCGACCCCTGACCAAGGAGATGACCCCCACACAGTAGAGCCTGCCCTGCCAGCTGCTCCCCTCAGCAGTGTATTTCAGTAGATTTGCCTGTTTTGCTCTCCTCTCTGTCTCTGGTGAATCCTCTCACCTCCACCCCTGCACCGAAGCTCCTGTATACATAAATAAATCTTTAAAAAAATAAATTTAAGTTTATTTTGGGTTCTGAGAGCTAAAAATGTTTTTATTACTTTTACCACGAGTATATATTTTAAAAATACTTTTCTTAGACTGTGCTCCACTATTACTCAGTGTTTATAGTGGTAGGGGCTTACTTCCGTATTCATTAGTCTGTTTGATCCCTGGATCAAGTGGGACATGTTTCTTGAAAGGATTATCTCTCTTGGTAGTTAAGCTTGAATTAGTTATACAATAAATAATTTGAGCAAAGAAAAGGGGAGGTGTCATACTTATTCTGAGTGGCAAAAAGCACATTACCAGGTTGTTACATAAAAAATGTGACCCTCTAATCAAAATGGACTTTAAAGTGAGTATAGAACATGAATATTTGTAAATATTAGTTGCTTACAAAAGAAGAACATGTTTAGGTGCTGTTACCATTATCTGGATGAAGTAGCACCTCATGGGATTCACTTATTTCAAAACAGAAAAATAACTAAGACTTTAATTTCAACATTGTTATTAAAATATTCATATTTCTGAGAGATATGCACTCATTTGTTTTTCAAATTTCAGTGTGTGGTAAATTTAAACATGCTCCAGGGACTAGCTCAAAATAGGATAAATTAAAAAGTCAAGCTGTTACAAAAGGTACATCTTATAACAACCCAGGGCTTCATTCTCCTCTTTGAACAACAAATTATAGATTTGTGATTATAATTTACTAAATATTGGTTTTGAAACTTAGTCATCATAAAGGAAGTTGCCTAACATCGTACAATTATCTAAATATGGTATCAGTCCATAGAAGTATGAATCTAAAGATTCTAAGATTTACGGCAGTGAGAACTGCAGATGTCAGGCTGCTTGTATGGACTACATTGTCACAAAATGTAAGTTGGATTATTTATTCAACACATGTAATCTCTATCTTTCCTGTCAATGGAGGTGGCTAGTCTTTAACATGGAATACTCTATGTCTCCAAGAAGTCCTTTCTCGGCAATGGACTTGATCTGCCTAGTAATGATATTTTCACTACCATTATTTTTCTTTTGATAGAAAACAAAAATGGTTACTCTGTTTTCCTTTCAACTTTATCAGACTTTCCCCACATAAAGTCAAATTTACACTTAATCATTCCATGAAGCTCTGCACCTGACACTATGCTACGTGACATTGTCTCTGGCTTCTCTGTCCTGACATCCATTTACTCATTATCAAGTGACAACTAAGTGCTTCTAAAAGAAACCTTGGGGTATTCTTGTTATAATAATAGTATCTGAGAAAAGAGCAAAAAAAAAAATTAGCAAAGTAATAGCATTTAAATCAGTGAAGCTTGCTGATTTAAAATGACTGGTTCCAATTACATAAGTATTTCAGAGACAGAACTTAGAAAATATTTGTTCTCCTCTTACAGTTTAAGTGAAAAAAAAATAACATGTCTTCTTTCCCCACCCTTTGTAGCTTAGAACAGAGAAACTTGACTTTGGAAACAGAAATGATGAGCCTCCATGATGAACTGGATCAAGAAAGGAAAAAGTTCACAATGATAGAAATCAAAATGAGAAATGCTGAGCGAGCAAAAGAAGATGCAGAGAAAAGGAATGACATGCTTCAGAAAGAAATGGAGCAGTTTTTTTCCACCTTCGGGGAGCTGACAGTGGAACCCAGAAGAACCGAGAGAGGAAACACAATATGGATCCAATGAACCTCCATTCTCCAGATCTCCATAAGATCTGGAAAGGATGCTGGGGTCCTGATGGGAATATTATGTGGGATCAGGTGGCTGGTCCCCTGCTGTACAGTGCTCTAACTGGTGGAAGAATATCATTTTCAGGCATTACCCATCCATATCTGCAATGTGTACCAAAGTTATATCATGCCCCATAATGCTACTGTCAAGTGTTACAACTGGATATGTGTATATAGAGTAGCTTTTAAAAAGGTAAACTAAAATGAGAAGCATAGCTCAAGAATTATTTTATTGCAAGTCTTGTATTTAAAATGTTAAATCAATACATTGTTGCAATTTAGCTTGCTTTCAAGCTTCACCCCTTGCACTTAACATAAGCTATTTTTGGCATTGTGTTATCATCAGCTTATTTTATAGATCAATATTTTTATTTCCCCTTTTGTTGAGGAAATGAAGATAAGCAGATATATAAATATATATAAATATATATAAGATGAGATATTAAAGTCAAAAGAATACTTTGTGGCTGTGCTGTTTGTGCCAATAGACCTTATCATGACCAAAAAGAGAAATGTAAATAATTTTATAAAATACAGTAGAACCACCAGGAGCCTTTGAACTGCTCTTTACGTACTTTTCCTAACACTGCTCAGTTTTCTTTGTGAGTTGACTTGACACAGGAAATTTGGGACTTTGTAAAAATGTCCCTTTCTCAACTCCCCTTGTCTGCCTTGCCAGTTCCACTGATAAATTTCTCCTATGAAGGATGCTCTTAATGTTAACGTTAAAGAAAAAGTGAAAAAAATTGTCCCTTGGATTTCTCCGTCCTTCTGAATGGAATATCTTTAACGGCTGGGTATATTAGAGAAGTTCTTCTTGTTGGTTGGAAGTTTGGAAAAATGTTAAACAGTGTCCATTTGAGCCCCTTTCTCCCCCTCAGTCCTCTCCCCTGCCCTAACAATTATTCTTAGGAACACCACCAATGAAACAGCCTTTACTGTGTCCATCTCAGTAAGACAGACTATGTGCTGTGTAATATTTTTCTCTCACTCAGGCTAACTGTTCTGTTGTCATTTGTTGTCATCTGTACCAGGGTGCAGAGGTAGTTTACAGCAGTTTGCAGTAGTTTGGAGATGATAAAGAGGAGGATAAGTTTGGAAGACAAACAATTTAAGTTTTAAAATTTTCATTATTGTTTCATTAGCCCTCTTTTAAAATGTGAATGCCTAAACTTCCAATTATGACCAATTTGAAAATGTCTGTACTGGTAGCTTTCCAGAAAAACCCAGAGTTCTCTGGAAATTGTTTTGGAAGAACAACTCTTCACACTTCAACGAGGCAAGGATTTTGAGAAACTGGGTAAAAATTCTCACAGTAGAACAAGAAGTCACAAAAGATTTAATCAGAAATAAAGATTACTTAAGTTGATAAGTTTTATTGTTTGAAGATTTATGTTTATGTGTATTTATTCTCAAAGGGGAGAGTAGGCTTTACAACATTCATTTTTGTGTTTTGGTTTTTGTTTATCTCTTTCCACTGAAAAAACAAGTGTGGTCCTTTGGTATCAACCACTGTCTAGATAGTAATAATATCTTTATCATTAGTTCCCCTTTCTCTCTCATTCCTTTCTTTTACCAGACATTTCATCCTGGATATCTTTTAGAAAATCTAAATTGTGCAAAACTGAACTCAATAGATCTCTCCATATGCCTTTAATTCCTTTTCCACCTACTATCTTAGTTAAGGAAACTTCAGACTCATCCAAGGAACAATGATACAATAGTAAAAAAAAAAAAAAAAAATGAAACCACCAAACTGCTTGTGTATAAATTTTCTACAATTTAGTAGCAGTTTCTGATCCTTCCTTAATCACTTTATTCATTCTGTACAATGAGGATAATAAAACTACTGCTCTTACTGACTTATTTAATTTCAACTAGGTAGCTTGTGGTCAGGATGAGTTCCACTCCTAGTATATGGGAAGGACATATATATGAATTCTCCACTTTGCCTTCTTCACTATTAAAATCACCCATCAGCTACTGACTATTTTTCTAGTCCTCACCATTTTAATCTGCTCTTTTTGATCAGTATCACCTCATCTTTTGACAAAAGACTTACCTAGCCCTTTTTACTCCAGTTTATCTCTCCTTTACTTTCACCTTTTGCAGGCAGCCCTTTTTAAGTCATCCACCTGACCATATCTTGGTCTTGCTATAGCATAGCTCTTACTTGCTTACACAATAATGCAGGGCCCACATATATGAGACTCTGACCAGTAGTTTTATTCTCTTTTACCACTTCCCCCCCATACCTGCCATCCCTCTGGAACTCTCCTCCTTTATTCCTGTGTCCATTTTGACTGCCTGAGTTTTGGCACACTCCAACCACCTTTTCTGAGTATTAAATCTAATGTCATCTTCCTCATTAAGCATTTTAGGGTTTCAAATTAGGTTTAGTTACCATTTATGTTCCCAGTTCAAAGTCCATTTTAGACTTCCCCACAAATTATGAGCTCAGGAGAAAGAAAAAGTTTGCTTCCAAATATTGTGTCTATAATATTGGTTTCACTAGTCAGGCCAACTTGAAGTATAGATTTTACATGTAATTTCACTATGAAAAGGTTAAAAACCCCAAGTGGTATTTGAGAATAATGTCATTCCTATATATATATTTTATTCACAATCTGGGGATCTGTAAAAAGCTATATTATTCCCAGGTAGGATAGTTTAGATCACTGATATATAATTCTCTAACTCTGGAAAGTGAAAAGAGTATTAAAGAACTTTATGCCAGACACAAACCAAGTGTTCCTTACATTGTAAGTTATACCTGTTTAGGGGTGCATTGTAGAAAGGAATATGCAAGAACTTTTGGGATCAGAAATCTGGATGAACATCTATTCTCTGCCACTTTATGCAGTTACATGAATTCAAGAAAAGTCACAAATGTTCATAAACCTTAATTTTTAAAATAATATAATGTCCTGTTCCTCATTAGATTCTTTTTTTGAGAAAAGAATAAGATGAATGAAGTCATTATCACAGTACCTGGCATCTAGTAAATACACAGTAAATGGTAGCTGTCAGCTGTCAAATTGCTTCTAGTAAAAGGTGTTTCAGCTTCCAGAGAACATAATGGGTTTCTGGCCTCAGGAATTTCACTAACATTGAAAAAAACAGCATGGTCTCTAGTAGAAGGTGTAATTATTTCCCTGTCCTGGGGACTCTAGTTTTATCTCTGCTGAGATAATCTGCCAGAGACTGATAGCAAGGAAGGGACAACTCAAAGCATCCTTTCTACAGTGAAATACGATTACATCCATAATCTGAGAATAATGTTTAAAGAACTTCCCGTAATGGTAATGCATCAGCTCCACCCACATAGACACTAAAGAAGTTGCATATTGAAGGTATCTGGTAAAATGCAATGTAAATGTCTCAGGTTATGGACCAGTGAAATGTTTACACATTAACATCATATTAGTGACTATTGAACATCTTCACATGCCAGGCCAGCATTAGGCTGGCTGTGTGCCCTGGGATATATAACTACCACATATGATAATATGTTATAAAAGTAATTAAGGGTTCACAAAGATAAGGCTGGGGAAGGTACTGCAGGGCCCTGTGACTGACTGTCTGGGGCATCCTGAAGGATAAACCCACACCAGGGTGATAGCCTGGAACAGCATATGCAAAAGTGCTTTCAGTGAAGACTCTAAGGAAAATTTTCAATGAAATAGAAATGACCTATCAAGTTCATATTGTCGAGGCGGCATTGAGCACAATATCCACACACTCTGAAAGGATGTGTCGCGCCTAGGGGTGCTCTAATTCTTTTCTTCAAAGAAAGCAGCCAGAGCTGGACACATTTTACCTTTTTTTGAATTTACCAACAACAGGAAAAAAGAGTTGGAATGCTCTTGGGCTCCCAAAGGCCTATTCTATTATCCTCTTTAACCTCTTCTAATAGAAAGTTAGAACTGGTCAGCTTAAGGGCTTCCTGTAGCAAAGTAACAGAAAACTAACAGTTCCCCAGACATCCAAAACCTAATGAGCCTACTGTATATCTCTGAGTAGAATTTTAGTTAATGGAAAGTGTATTTTTTTTTTACCATGCCATTATGCTGAATGACACTTTTTCCTTACGGACTATGTATAACAGCTAACCCTATGGCCCTTGAGGGCCAAGGCAGGTGAGACAAGCCAGAAGAGGAGGATTTCCCTTCTTCAGTAGACAGTACAAGTAGCAGGAAAAAACTGAATTACTTGACAGAGTTAAATTGCTTTGAACAAAATTGTCACTTGACTCTGAGGGAGGTCCTCAGGGTACCACTTGTTCATGTGAAAAGACCATGTCTATCCAGCACTTGCCCCCCAGTAAACACATTCCCTGTTGCCTCATAAGTCATCGGAATCAATGCCCCTCACCAAAATAATTCCTTGTTGTGCCATCTTGCTCTCCTTCTTGATTACTTATTATCAATAATCAGCGTCATTTCATTCGCCTTCACCTCTGTATGCATCCCCACATTGCTTAGCAGATTTCCTGCTTTACTTCATGTTGCTCCCCTTCCCACTCCTCACATCTTCCCTTTATTCCTGCTAGATCTTACAGCTGTGATCAGCCTCTCCTAAATTGCACCTAAAGATGCCATTTTCCTTCTCAGTCCTCCCAACTTAGGTGTTTTTCCTTTCTACACCTGGAATATCTGTACTCTGAAGGAGGAAAAGAATTTGCTTTGCTTTGTTGCTATTCCAGATCTTTGAGCCTCCCTTTTTCCTAATAATCTCCTTGGAAGCTTATGTCACATGATGGAATAGTTAGCACCTTATCACTTGTTTTTTCCCACCACTATATAAGTGCTTCCCACCAACCTGATCACTCAATTCCATGACGTGCTCACTCTGAAAATCTTGTCCTTCCTCTGTCACCTGTGGCCACATTATTACTAGTTACACTGCAACCAAAATGCTAATGTCAAGCATCCAGTCTTTGATCATCTCATCCCCTTCTGGGTAACTTCCTTTAGCACCCCACTCCATCAATTGTTGGATACTCTCAAAGGGTTCTCCAAGCCATTGCACTTGTTTTCACTATCATCCTTTCATGTTTCCCTCCTTGACCCCCTTCATTTCTGTGGTTCCTCATTACTTTTCTCTTGTCCCCTTCTCAAACCCCTTCTTCTCTTATAACGCAGTACTCATCTGAGAAGAAAAACAAACAAGCAAAAAAACCACCAGACGCCAGCTAAATTCAATTTCTGCTGATTCCTAACCTCTACATCAGGGAGTAAACATGACTGCAGAGCGAAAGACCAACATGAACATGCTGGCTGGCCTGACCTTGTACTTACATAAATACAGTTTTCATCACTCCTCAAAAACTAATCTTCAACATATGCTAAGGTCAATATCACACTTCTCAAACATCCAAAAATAACTCTGCTTCATTCTCAGCTGATAATCTTACTTCTGTTTTTACTGAGAAAAAATACCAAGAGGGTACGTCCTTATGTTTCATCACCATATTTACCAAGTGACCCACATCTGTCCTATGCCCACTGCCCTCCGTCCTGCTGCAATTAACGTGCTGCCTGCTCCAACAGGGTCCATTGCTCCACTCAGACTGCAGTAGTTCCTCTAGCTCTTTTCCAACAATTTTCTCTTTAAATAAAACATTTTTTCCCACTACCAATTTTACGCTATCTCTATTAGTCCATCAATAAATACCCATGCTGATATAGCTTTTATAAAAAATCCTCTCTTCATATTCTATTTCTATTTTTTCTTCCTTTTATTTCAATCTTTTTAGTTTGTTGCTCATCTTTGTACAATAATTGGTTTCACCCCTCAGCTGAAGTCCCCACAGCTCCATCACCAAAGCACCCGTGATCCATCACCACCATCCCTTGTGCTGTTCCCTCCCCTCATATGACCCCTCCCTCTTCCTCCTCTGCTGTCTGCCTCAAGCTATGGTCAGCTTGATAGTTTTTCTTTTTCTAGAGACATCCAATATTTATCTTTGTCCGTCTGACTTTTTTTGGCTACCATAGCCCCTTCCAGCTCCCTCCACTTATTTCTAATTTCCACATCATTCTTCAGGCTCAAATTTTATAATTTTAAAAAAAGTTCCTGTACCTGTGTCTGTTTGTTCATCCCCTGTTTGCTTCACTTGG
This sequence comes from Galemys pyrenaicus, assembly GCA_019455555.1. Lineage (NCBI taxonomy): Eukaryota > Metazoa > Chordata > Mammalia > Eulipotyphla > Talpidae > Galemys > Galemys pyrenaicus. Next base: position 2,183,929 of record JAGFMF010012298.1, read on the forward strand.
GTCATGTTTTCTTGCTCAGTACTGCAGAGAGAATGCACTAGTCAAAGTCAGCAGTGGCCTTCACAAAGTCCAGTCCATTCGTCAATCTTCAGTCCCACCTTACGCAGTGTGGTGCCAGCAAGGGGCGCAGAGCAAGTTCTCCATGATTCCGGCAGGCAGGTCAAGGAAGGAGTCTTGGAACTCTCCGTGGCTTTTTTAGGCTTTCATTGCGCCATTATATCAGATGTGACCAGGTACACGGCAGGCAGGGAGGCCAGGGGGCCAGGAAGCTGGCAGGCCTCCCAGACCCCAGCACATCTTCACTCTCTGGGCTGCTGCTGCTTCTGCCTTTCTCTCTTCCTCCCTCCTCTTCTTTCCTGCTCTGTGTTCTGCTGGCGTCCTCGTGATGCTGCCCTTATACGCCCATGTCTCAACCCAGGTGCACCCACTTGCGCATGCCCAGTTAGTCATGCTTGCAGCCCCTCAGGTGTCCATCATTACACCAATGGAGGGAGGACAGAAAAGCCTGATACTTTTCCATTTACCTTATACTCAGTCACTCAGCAACATTGTTCCCAATGGCCACTCCCTCATTTTTTAAACACCTTCACATGACTTCCATTATGTTGTGTTCTCCTGGTTTCTCTCCTCCTCACTGGACATTCCTTAGTAGACCATCTTGTTTTCTGATTCCATTGTAAGAGAGGCCACCATCTTTATTTTTTCAGTATCTTTCTCAATTTATTTTTAATTTTTGTACATCATTGTTCATTTTTGTACAATATTTGCTTTCTCTCCTCAGGAATAGTCAAAATGGGAGGGAAGAGCACAAAGGACTATGGTGATGCCTCCATCTTGAGGTCTCTTGTCCTCTGTATCTACACTCTAAGTCTTGGCAGCCTCATACAGTCTCATAGTTTCAAATACCACTTAAAATCTGATTATGCTCAGATTCATGTTTTAACCCAACTTCTTCCATAACTCCAACCTACTGGATGCTTCTACTTCATATGGATATCCTTGAAAAAACTCCAAAATAAAGCATAACTTTCATCCCAAATAAACTCCTAACCCATTCTTAACCATCTTAATCAATTGTTCCACACTTGATTTTATGGCTTATATTATGGAAAACTCTAGAGTCTTCCTTGACTCTTTCCTTTCCACCTCATATCACTCCATCAGTAAATCTCATCAACTCTGCTTTTACAATGTAAATTTCATTGTATCTCTAATCCAACCTCTTCTCAGCACCTTCACTTTTTAGTCCAAGACTCATGTCTTTCTGGGCTAACGTTATATCTTACAACAAAGTCTTTATTTCCATTTTAACATTCTTCCTGACCTCCTTCCCACTCAGCAGCCAGAAATCTCTATTTAAAAAGAAAAAATTTAGATAATATCATTTCCCTGTTCAAATCTATCCATCATCTTCTGATACTAGAATTGAATTCCAATATCATGCCATGTTCAGATCCTTACCTGCCTCTCCAATTTCATTTGCTATCATACATTTTCTTGTCCATTCTGCTTCATCTATGACTCTCTAGTCATTCCTCACTTATACATGAAAGTGCTTAACTGTAGAACCTTTGCATTTGCTTTGCCCTTGTCTGAAATGTTTTTCCCCAGATACAAAAATTGTTTATTCCCTTACTTCATTCAGGTCTCTGTTCAAATATCATGTTATCTGAGAGGCCTGCTCTGACCATCTTATTTAACTAGCATCCTTTATCAGGCTTTATCCCTTTCACCTGATGTCTTTTCATAACGCTTCCCACTTTCTTATTCCCCAATTAGAATGTAGACTACATAAAGACAGGAAGGTTGTCCAAATTCATTGCAGCTGTGTGCTCAGAACAGCCCTTGGAAGAAGTGTTCAATCAATATTTGTGACCTAAGTTAATGTGTGATATTCAGAACTCAATGTCAAAGTTCTGCTTTAGATATTAAGTTGGATTTTTTTTAAAGATTTTATTTATTTATGCACTTAAAGCTGGGATATAGGCCAGTGGCATGGGAGGTGAGAAGATTCACCAGAGAGAGAGCTGGGAGCAGAACAGGGAGATGGAGTGAAATACACTGCTGAGGGGAGCAGTGGGTGAGGCAGGAGAGGTCTGATGCACCATGTGTGTCCCCTGCCTGGCCGGGGATCGAAGTCACGCTGCTGTGCCACAGATGCTTCACAGTGCAACGCTCAACTCTCTGAGCCACCAGGGGGGCCCTTAAGTTATATCTTTTAATAGAAAATAATAAATTACAAAAGTCTACCTTATGTTACTTTATGGCTCCAACTATTGCCTTCAGGCTGAACAAATTGTGAGATTTGGCTTCATATGAGATTATCACTGCAGAGAGACTTTGGTGTCTATGGTGGTATTAGTTGCTGATTTGGAGACTGTGGCACCAGAAATATAAATCTCCAGCTCAGCATACAGGCCCAACAGCTCACAAAAGAGAAGTATATCAAAATAAACTTTATGTAATGCTAAAAAAGAGACATGTTTCTTTTTCCTCTTTTAAGCCTCTGATTTTTTTTATCTATTTTTCAAGGATACAGATATGAGTTACTGATATGGTCTCAATATGGCATCACATTTCTCCCTTTACCTAGATATTAATATTTGGTTGAAACATACCAAAGACTGGCAGTTTACCTTTTAATTTAGAAAAGAGAGTGAGGATACACCTATTTTCTTCCTGAGTTAATACAGGGTTACTTTTGTTTCTCAAGTCCATGTCATTTAAAAAAATAAATAGTAAAAAATGGTTTCATCCCTATAGTGTCATGGAAAATACCCAAAATTCTCTTCATGAAAAATACCCAAAATTCTCTTATGCTGATACAGTAAGTGTACTTATGTACAATTAGAAAACATGATAATATTGAAAGAAGTAGTTATGTTTCCTTTCTTTAATAGAACATAAATAAATTCAAGCCACACCACTAATTTGAACACATTACTGCTTTAAAGAAAATGAGATATATTTTGTTTTAACCATTATTTTTTAACAGGAAGATCTATTTATTCTGCAGTTTTGATAAAGACTATGCTGTATTTGCTTCCTGTGCAAGACACATAGATGTTTGGTAGATGTTTTTAAAGCATATAAATGGACTACATACTTACGAATGTAGTTCAGAAATTAGAAGTTTAGAGCAATCTTCTTAGTGCGTAATATTGCAAATCCAAAATGGCAATATATTAACTAATGAAGAAGCAATTGCTTCTGAAGTGTTTTCTTTTTAAAAAGAAATAATTTAATATTACTCATTCCCTTAGTCCATGTAAAGTCTTATCTGGGTTATAAAAATTGATTTTACCTATAATTGTTCACAGACAATATTTTCACAGAATGAATGTAAAAATATTAATGAAAGGTAAATTATCTATGAGACACTGTTCTAGGTATAGTGTGGAGTGTTTTCAAGATTTCATACCTGCTTGTAAGTTGCAAGCAATCTGGACTATTGAGTGAAAAAGACTCCAGAATAGGTCAAAGGAAGGGCAGTACCAGAGTGCAGTAATGAAGCAATTCGAACTCTCTGAATTGCATTTCAGATTTATTTTATGTTGAATTTGTATCAGGAGAGGTTTGTCTTTTAAGCAAGTAATATAAGATATGAGGGTGAAAAATCCCAAATAGGTGCTAGATCCTCTTTTTATGCATCATATTTCATGTGTTTGAGAGATGCAGGTTTCCACATCTTGCTTTTAGTAACTAACACAGAACACACTGATCTGAAAGTTTAAACAGATGAATTTCAGTCTGGAGCTGAGATGACTTGCCATATACAGTTGCCATACAACATAAAATTACCTGAGATGAGGGAATCTTCATTATTTCATTAATTTCCTGTGTCTTCCATGTAGAACTTTTGAAACTCACTCTTGGAAGAGAGACAAGTTACAAGTGGAAAACACCATTTTAGCTAATCCATGATGCCAAAGCAAGGTAGTTATTGAGCAAACAGTTGTTCTAGGCAAGTGATTCCACCAGCAGTAGTAAGAAAGGTAGTTTTGAGAACCCTTTTTTTCTCACTGCAAAATGGGTCAAAATTACCCAAATATTTAGTAGCACCAATGCACCAAAAAGGGTCCTTCTTATCTTTTCTCTCCCCAAGTTATCCTGTGGAATCCAGATTCCCTTCTTAATATCGAAGGGACTTCCAAGTACTTGCATGTGACCATTTTAAAGGTTATTTTATTAAAAGAGTAAAGATCTGTGGTTTAAATTAGAATAAAGGCTGTGCAAGTAATTAAAAAACTTTGTTTTCTGTTCTTTTTAAGTAATTAAAAGATATATTGTGTGAAACACACAAAAAATACGTGCTTATCTTCCAGATTTTCTTATAGTTAATTTGTTAAATATACAAAAACAGAAGTGGTATTCCTCAACATTATTCAGACACTTCCAGGTAAATGAGTACAACTTTAATGTCACAAAACCATATTTTTTAATTCACTGAATTTGAGATACTTGGGTTGGTTACCATATAAGCAAAAAAGAAACTTTTATTTTCTCCTTTTGGTAATAATTAAACTGATTAAGAACCTGAATAATTAACCTATAGAATTTAAGCTTATTCCACTCACTTAATGCTCCCCCAAAATGATTGACCTTCACTGTTTTTTATTCCAAAGGAAACTTACCAAATTGCAGATATACAACTGGTATCCACAGGCAGAAGTGAAGATTATTTTTAGAAGAAACCAGTTTCAAATGAAAATACAGCCTTTGACATGATCACATACATATTACACACTCTTGACCCATAGTGAGAAAATAAGTCATTCTTCATTTCCTATTTATTCCCTATCACAATCAGACACACACTATATATGTTTCTTTCACCAGATGTCAAAATGAAATCATGGAAGATGTTTTAGAGCTACAGTAAAGACATGAATCCCAAGACAATGAGCCATACAACAACCATTGTCAACAGGCAAACTCCAACAAAGTCTAGGTTTGGAATTGGTTTTATGTTAGGGGAAATAGATTTGTTATTGTTTTTAATAATTCATAAGAAACAGAAATCACAACATATCAACTCAATATCCGCCTACAAAAAGTCCAAAGGAGTCAAAGTCCCCTCTCCCCCATTCATCTTGTTCCACCGACATTTTGAAGATAAAGAGAACAAATAGAAATGAAAAAAGAGTGAGAAAGAAAACACAAAATGATTTAAGTAATTTCACATTCTTATTAAACATCACTGAGATTGAATTTGATCCATTAGGCTGACCTTAGTTCTCACCACTAAGATCTTGCAAGTAAACTGGGTGTACATGGTTTCGCCTTCCAGGGTTGATCTAGAACTGTAAGGGTAAAGCATGTATGAATGTGTGTGTGTTCTTTAATTCCGTTTTATAAACACTGACACAGGACAATTCTCATCATTGGTAATAGTCTTTGGAATCCAATCATGCAAAGGAGCAGGCAAGTGCAAGTTAGGGCTCATTGCAAGATAAACATGGCAAGGTGAACAGTTTAATGCTAGATAAGGGTTGGGAGATTTGTTTCCATTAGAATATACTGGCCATTGGTCCCACATAATCAATGTTAGATATACAGGATTCATAAGTAAACAGAAGCCTTCCATTTTCATTTGACTGACCAAGGAAATGGATCAAAGTGAACCATTTCAGACAGTAAAAGAACTAAGTGGTAAAAAGAAAAAAAAAGTCTTATATTTTAATTACATGGAAAATAACTGATATTACTATTTACATTGTAATTTATTGGCTGTTTTTACAGAAAGAGGTTTCCCTGCTTGGCTTAATGATACCTGAAAAATACTGGACTCTCACAACTGAGTGTGTGTGTGTGTTGAGGGGGTTGTGAGTGGAATTCCTCTTCAGATCCAAAGTTTTGGGCATTGAAGATTCTTGATATATTTTTATTCTTGTCTTGAGTTGTAAATGATAGATTTTTCTGCAATGCTGACTGATAATATTCTTTATGGAGCATAGTGCTTTCAAGACTTAGATTGTCATATGTAACAACAATTAAAGAAAAACAAATTTTGTATAACTTAGAATTTACGGTGAATATTTAAAATTTAAACATCAGTTTTGCTTATTGGTTGTTTTCCCCACATAGCAGGTCCTAAAAGGATTTTTTTCTCATCTGTTTTATTTGCTGATTCACCAGTCAACTGCTATCAGCATTCTTAGGTAATAATTTTCTAATAATGGTAACAGATTGAGAAGAACTACCCAACTTTTCCAACATCAATTAAATAGCTTACTTTAATTGGAGGGATTTGGAGAGGCTCTGGGCCACCTGTCAGGTACATTCCTACAAAGCTCAAGCATCAGAGTCTTGAAGATGCAAAATTACTGTCAGTTTTTATTCCATAAGAAGAAATGTATCTCTTTTTGAAATGTTCTCCTGCATCTTTTAAAAATTCACACACTGACCCACAAAATACATATTAAATTATCAAAGTAATGGCGATTTTACCAAATTACCCCAGCAATTGAATCTCTCTCACATACGGGGACAGTGAGCCTTCCTACAACATACTCTGGAAACTTTCATTCAAGTCACTGTGGAAACAGTGGCCCTAAAGGCAGTAACAGGTTGGCTTCTCACAGTGATGATTTTACGCTCAGAAGAGGACCTGATCGCAGGCAGTACCTTCATTTTTTCCACTTGAGACTTCACTAACTGAAAAGCAAAAGAATCCTTTGGAAGTCACAGATGACCATATAGGAAATATTAGTGTTTTTTTTTTCTTTTTTAAGAAAACAAAAAGACTCAATGCAGAATACAGACTATTCTGTGAAACTGATATAATCACCTGTGTAGAACTGGTGGACTTTTGAAATAATGATTCTCTGTTATACCATCTCCCGTCTTACTTTGATAACTGAGTAAAATAAATCCTATAAGCAGTCAAGAAGCCAAACTCTTTGCTCTATTCGAATGATCCTTCAATTTGAGATACTCATTCCACTTTTTTTTAGTTCATAAGGGAGATGTGGCTAAAATAATGAACTTCCAAGAGCTATACAACAGAAAAGATTAAACAAGTTTAGGGAAGGCAGCAATAGTAAGGGAGAGGCATTGTTTAGTTCTTACCTGATTTAATCTAAGCAAAAAATAAATAAGTCAATCACCACTTGTGCAAATAGGAAAGCCAGTCTTTCAAGCACTTCTAAGATGCTACCTGAAGATTTTTCTTCTCTGTTTTAAAGGCATGTTGTGGCTGATGAAATTCCCCTTGCTACTCTCTTTCAGACAGCTGACTGCTCTCTGCATTTAATCCCATGTGGTAGAAAGCCAAGTGTGGAAAAAACACAGGTGTTATACTAAGAAGAATACAGGAAAAGAGATAAATAAAGGAATACAAAGAAGGGACAAGTTTAAAAAGGGTCAATGGTGTGATAGAAAAGAGAGCACAAGTGAATCAGAGGCATTTTTAGAATCAGGTTATCAGCAAAATTAACTAAAAATAATGATAGTAAGCAGAAACTGTGCCACTTTATTCCACGACTGCCGTCTAATGGGAGTTCTTCCCATTTTAAACAAACAACCCCTTGTCTCACTGTGTGAAGCAATCTCATCAATGGCAGCATTGCTGTCCTGCTGTGGTGGGGGGTGACTCTATTGCTTAAAAAGAGACAAAGCTTCCCTATTGTTGTATTTAAGGCAGTTTTCAGATACTGACATTCTTGTTTTGCTCTATTGTTGAAGGGATTCCATTTATCAGTCATATCACACTCATAAACCATCCACTTCATGCATCTCACTTCTTTTCAAGTGAAATATCACCATATTGGTGAGTACCAATATGGTCAGAGTGCAAGTAACTGTGATGGATACTCCACCAAAGTGATGAAGAAGGGAAGCTTCAACCTGGTCCCTATTATTGCTGAGAAGTCACCCTGGTATTGCCTTGTATATAACCAAGATGTTTCACAGTGCCTCCTTAAGTGCTTGGGAAAGCACTTTCATTTAATTTCAGCTAAAATCAGGTGATTTTCCTAAGCATTGACATAAATGTTTCATGGCTTTTAAGACGAACTCATATTGCTAAAGCTACTTAGCAGCAGTAACTTATGGGCACAGTTATTGCTGTCACATCAACTGTGGTACAAAACTTGGATTACCAGCCCTTCTTGGATTGCTGAAATTTATCAAAATAAATAAACATGAAACATCAATCATATGATGGAGTCAGGGAACCCTATGATGAATAAATAATGTCTGCAGAAATGTTTTCAAAGGTTAACCTGAGGATCACCCTGTGCTTTGGGTATATTTTTATTTTTTAATTATTTAATTTTTTATCTCAGATGAGGAAAATCATATTTCTTCTCAAACTTAAAACAGGGCAGGGTATAGCTCTAGGAAGTAGCACACTCATGGCAAACACAACCCAAAATCTGAAAACAGTTTAAGTAAGCTCATTTTCTGCTAAGGAAATCATACAAAGACAATTCCGCTGTGTCCCAGGAAGGGGCTCTTACCGCTGGATATGTACAAAATGACTCTGCTTCCCCACCTGCCACTTTCTATCCAGTTGTGGCATGTAATTTGTAAATGACAAATGGGTCTACTCTCTAAATTATGGATGTCGGTGGCTCCTGGTATCTGGGCAATAATCTCCTTTAGATCTTCTTCCACACTGCAACCTACTCTCTAGAGTCTCTCCTACCCACTCATGTCAGAAAAACCTTTATTTGTTTCCCAACTTCTTCTAAGGGCCAAACCATTTAGTACCTTGAAACTGTTACCCCTTCCCGCCCCCCACACTGTACGTAAGCATCACATATGTTCTTTCTACAAATTGGTATACAGGTGCCATTTAATCAGTTCAAATTTGGAAGCTACATCTTCAAGGGTCCGAGAGAGCTCACTCCCCCCAACTTATCCCCCTTACATGTTTTCTTATAAGACATACAGCTTAATCAATTAACAAACTAAACAGCTTATATACTGGCAATATATTACAGATGGGTTTATGTCAGAGTAATAGATCACATGAAATGGACCATGTGGTACCCCAGTGCATGATGTCTTGGTTGAGCCCTGAGGACACTGACAGTAGCATCTCTAAGTAAGTAGTGCTGTATAAATACAGACACATGCGGATCTGTATCTACATCCATCTGACTAGGCCATAAGGAGCAGGTAGATGCAAGATAGAGACACACACATGCTGATGGGGCCACTGCATACCTTGTCATGCCATTTGAAAGGGCAATTACAGGTTGCCGGTTTTGCAGCCATTAAAATTACACTTTATGGAAAAGGCTTCTCTAATTGTGTTTGATTTGCTTTCTGTAGTAAGCATCGTTGGAAGAAGATCAAAGCAAGTGCAACTAGAAATACACATTTGGCTTAGCTGCGATACAGAACTCTGGAGAAGAAGCAGGCTGAAAGATTTGTTTCAATTTTAGACTTAGATTTTTCTCCCTTGAGGTTTTCGTGTCACTGTGTGTCTGTGTCTGTGTGTGTGCGTGTATGTCTGCGTGTGTGTGTTCCATCACATCATCATCTCCTGAAGAACGCTGGGTTTCGCAGGCAGGCGGCTAGTCACCTGCAACAACCCAGGGGTCCTGCCGAGGCTTCCAGGCTGCTGTCAGTGTCGGATGCCAGGGTCTGGTCGGTGGACATGGAGGAGATGTCGTTGACTGACGAGGATGGAGGGAGACTCTCACTGCTGTTCACTGCTGCACCTGTGCTAAGAAAATGAAGACCAACATGACTAAATCTGGAACTGTACTCAAGTGAATGTCGCTTGGCAGGCAGTCATGGGCAATACAATAAGCACGTTTAATCTATCATTCGTTTGACAAGGTTTCATAGAACAACACAAGGCACTACAGTAGTTGGTGAAGAGGCAAAAATGTAAAGTCTCTGCAGCAAGTTATCCACAACTAGTGCAGTAGTTATCAAATCTTGCTCTGAAAATCCATCTGCCATATTCTTAAATAACAGAAACCCACTACAAAACCCATCAACTTCCATACCTCCAATATTACCATATCTGTTATTGGGTGAGATTAGGGCATTTGCATTTCTAAATGCTCTCCAGAGACAATAGAATTAAAGGTTGAGATCACATGTCTATGGAGAAGACAGGTGAGCAAAAGCCCTTTAATGCAATAATCTGAACCTGGATGTTTTAATGCAGCCAGCTTATAAGACAGACACATGGAAGGGTCCAATATTGGAAATACGGGTTAAGATGAAGCCCAGATATTTGTATTACATGGAGACTACAGCTCTAGAGAAAGGAAGATCTAGCAAGTAAATGTTATATAAACGTTAATATGACATCACACTTCAGATACATATAGGAAAAGTAGGGCTTTCAGTGAATGTTACTTTTGATTGTGTATGTACTTTCCAGCAAGCTTGTTTACCTAGGAATTTACAGATAAAAATCTGAATTAGTAACTTAGATCAATTTGCAAAAAAAAAATTATCAATGCAGGAATATAAAGATTTTGAAACTTTCAGAAGAAACTTGCTTCTCAAATATTTGCTGAGTTATAATAACTTTGAGAACTATGAAAGAAAGATGAGTCAGAGACATTGTAATATATAATAAAATCATGATACTACAGAAACTGTTAACTTACTTTTTCTTTTAAAGATTTTATTTATGCATACAAAAGCTGGGGTACAGGCCAAAGGGGGCTGGGAGAGGATTTCCCAGAGACAGAGTGGGGAGCAAAACAGGCAGATCTATTGTAATACACTGCTGAGGGGTGCAGCGGGCAGGGCAGGAGAGGTCTGCTGCTCCATGTGGGTCCCCTCCCTGGCTGGGGATCGAACTCACACTACAGTAGTTGTGGAAGCTCCATAGTACAATACTCAACCCCTTGAACTACCAGGGAGACCCTCAATTTAAGTTTTCCTATCAGAAATTCTTTATACTTAAATAATATGGGTGGTAAATGCATGCTAAACAGTTTGCTATTAGAAGCATTTGATCTACAATTATCTAATAAGATAAAAGATGAATGATTCTCCCTAAATTTGTATCCTATTTGAGTAAATATAGCTTGCAAGATATATTTGGTGAAAAAGTAATAATTGAAAATAAATTATAGTAGTATTACATAGATTTAATAAATCAGAAAAAAAGTCTAATGAAGTGAAAAGTTTAGCACAATATCTTTGTTCTTGGGGTAGACAGTCTTGCCTGCAGAAAAAGTGTGATAAAAGTGTGGCAATATCTGGAAGGTGACCCATACACCTAGACTAAGATATATGCACCCCACATATATTTCAGTTTTTGATTTGTTGATGAATATTAGGTAAATTATGGGAAGATACAGGGAAAAAATAAAATGTACTGTAATCCTCAAATAATAATTAGAACCACTAAACTTCTGGGATTTTTTCTAGTTTAATATAATTATATACTTTTAAAAACATAGTCCAAAAAACTTTAATATCCTAAAAATATCAATACCTCTTAAATGTCTCTAGAAAGATTTTAAAAAACCCTCTTGTTAAGTTTTCCTATAAGTAATTGTTCTCATTATAAGAACAAAGTGTAATGTTCAGTTAATCCAGCTTCAATTATTCCAATTTAACTTAATTATATCCTTTCAGACATGATACAGATCCAGTTCATTTCCTTTTGTGACATATACTAGCAGGCAACCCTTGACTCCCTTATATAACCCAAAAGTCCAACTCTGATTTTAGATTAAATTATACTAATATTTCATTTTGTCATAAGTTTTGGTGTCCAATAATTTAGTTGCATTACGATGGATGGCTCAGAATGTAAGTTTTTCACATCCTTATTAAAGGTTGAAGATTAAAAGTGGACATAAGACTTTAATAAAGCTAACAAATCTAGCATGCTTATTTCAACTATAGCAAATTAAACAGTTTGAAATTTTAAATCAAGTTTTTTTGTAATGCAAATCAAAAGTGATTCAAAGTATATTCCAATAGTTCTGGTCTTCCCTTGAGATAGGTTTTTTCTCCTTTTTTGGCTGGAGTCAATTATGTGGACATGTTCTGAATGTCTCATTGAGAGCTGAGCACTGATTCAAACAAGTACCAAATAAGATTTAGCAAAGATAAGACATTCTTAAGGAAACATAACTTGATCTTTATAAGTAGACGCAAACCCACAACAATGGCAGCTAGAGAAATTACACAAAGAAGACAGAAAATTTTCCTGGTAAAACATTTTAATCTATAAATAATGTTGCATGAAGGCAGCAAAAACAGAGTAGCTTTTAATAAACAGTTCATATCCAGGGGATCACAGTGCAGACTATGCTTCTGAAATACATAGCAGTCCAAAGCATTTATTTTTAGTAATCAGTATGTTTTCAACATATGTTTGGAATATGCTGAGTGTTGTATACCGTAAGTTAGACCCTTATTACCCATAATTTTTTAATATGTATGTAACTTGTATTTATGTTTTCATTACCTTTTTAAATTATACTTCTTAATTTCTCCTGTCTTCAGTGAACTAGTGTCAAGCATAGAATAAGGACTTAATTTTTATGTGTATTCCTCTAGGCAGGTTCTCTGAGGGAGAAATTTTCTCCCCGCGATAATGGTCAAATTGCTAAACTATTTTGGCAAATAAAAATAATTTTATAGTAGTTTTCTTTCATCCCTTTTTGAGTGCTAGCTAGCTATTTGTAAAGCCTAATTTCTGAGTTACAATGGTCCTGCCCTTTCTTTTCTCAATGTTGGATGCAATTAAAACTTAGTATTCAATTATCCAAAGTTCAGGATCTTTATAATCTGTATTTCTAATGTTCCCTAGGTTATTATTCCTGAATTTTTATAGCACAAGTTCATTAAAATAAATTAAGCCTTCCAACACTCTGTGTGTTGTTTAGAAGGGTTCCTCTCTATATAATATTATGGTGGGAAATCATGTATACTGTCTAGTGGTGTGCTGGATCAGGATTTTAGTGACTTCTGATATTTGTTTAATGGTGTCACATCAGAAGCTTGAAATTGGTCATAGCAAGACTATTTTCACCCCAAAATTGGTCAATGTTATTGTCAGTGTTCTCAAACTACTGAAAATGGAGCTACCATATGACCCAGCAATTCTATTCCTAGTAATCTACCAAAAGGACACAAAAACATTAATTCAAAAGGATACATGTACCACTGCAGCACTATTTATAATAGGTAAGATATGGAAACAACCCAAGTGTCCAAAATATATGACTAGATCAAGAAGATGTGGCATATATACATAATGGAATACTATTCAGCAATGAAAAATTAAACTCATTTTATTTGCAGCAACATGGATGGAGCTAGAAGTGATTATGCTCAGTAAAATAAACCAAGAAGAAAAGAAAAATATTGAATAGTTTCACTTATAGAAGAAATAGAGGGAAACAAATAGGATCAGAAAATATATATAACAATAATAATAAAAAAATTAGCAGGCAACTATAAATCAAGAGACATTCTTCAAGGGAGGGGGAGGAAGAGGGACCAAAACAAGGAGAGAATGAACTTTGGTTATGGTTCACGGATGAATTGGTCGTGGGAATTTTATGAGGATTATACCTAAAAGGAGAAAGCATACATGCATACATTGTACAAAAATGAACAATTATGTAAAATATACATATATAAATATATTTTTAAAATTAAAAAAAAAGAGTTGGTGAAATGGTTTTGGGGAAAGTGGTTAGCCATATGCAAGAGAATAAAACCAGATCATTATCTCATACCATTCACAAAAAATCTCAAAGTGGTTAAAAGATTTGGATGTAAGACCTGAAACTACAAAATACATAGAAAAAAAAAAATAAGCAAAGCACTTGTAAACATTGGATTTAGCGATGTCTTTAAGTTCTGAACTTCAACCAAGGAAACAAGCAAAAACTAACAAGTGAAATAACATCATGCTAAAAACCTTCTGCATAGCGAAATTATCACTAAAATGAAAAGATACCCTCCTGAATGGGAGAAAATATTTGCACATAAAGCAGCTGACATGGGGCTAATATACAAAATCTACAAAGAACTCAAATACCTCAACAAAAAGAAAAAGAAATAACCCAATCAGAACATGGACAGAAAAGTTAAATAGACACTTCTCTAAATAAAATATATAGATTGCTAATGGACATCTGTGATCTGTATATGGATCACCTCATTCACATCTGTAAGAACGGTCAATATCAAAAAGAGCACAAAAACAGAGATTTAGAGAAAAAGAGAGATTTAGAGAAAAAGGAACACACATATACTCTAGGAATGTAGATTGGCTCAGACATTATAGAAAAAAGAATGCATATTCCTCAAAATAATAAAAATAATTGGCAATATGATGCAGAGCTCCAAACATAGGTATCTAACTAAAGATGTAAAAACATCCATTTAAAGGACTTTGTGTACTCCTGTGTTCATTGGACTATTTATAATACCCAAGTTATGGAAAAACTCAAGTGCCCAACAACAGATGAGAGGATCTGGATGATGTATATCTGTACAAGGGAATACTCCTCAGCTGTAAAAAATGAAAAAAAAAAAGAAATCTTGCCTTCTGAGACAACATGGATGGACCTGAAGTTATTCTGCTAAGGAAAATAAAATTGTCAGAAAGACAATTACTAGATTATTGTACTCATATGTGGGAACATAGAGAAACAAAACAAATGAACAAACAAAACTAAACCAAATAAACCCTGGAAATCTGACTGCAGAATTGAGGCTACTGGATTGGGTGGATATTGGGTTGGCAGAAATGGGGAAAAATGTTCCAGAGGACTATGTGGAGAATTATGGGGTGTTTTGCTGATGGGTATAATATCATAACAATAATAAAGTGAGCAACAAAAAAAGTGAGCATAGCAATAAAAAAGTGAGACGGTTGTTAAGCATCAACCAGTCTCCCACTATTACATTAAAAAATGTTTGCTTCTGTATGACTTTTTAAAAAAGATTTATTCTATTTATTTATGGATACAAGATCCAGGGTGCAGGCCAGAAGTGTAGGGTGGGGGTTGAGAGGATTCACCGGAGACAGAGTGGGAGCAGAACCGGTGTGTCTACTGAAATACACTGCTGAAGGGAGCATCAGGTGAGACAGGTGACGTCTGCTGTGCCATGTCGGTTAGCTCCCTGGCCAGGAATAAAACTCATGACTCAGTTGCTGCTGATAGCTTGATAGGTCTGAGGCTTTAGGCCCTGCACCACCAGGGAGGTCACTTCTGTATAACTTCTAAATATCCTCTTGACTACAGCCCTTTCTGGCTCTACCAGATGATCCTTTCAAGTTTGTTTTCATACAGGCAATAAAAAAGCTTTATAAACCATAAAAGCAAAGATAAATAGAAGGGTCAAGTTGTTAATTTACTGCTAGAGAATTTGTGAAAATTTCATACAGGATTGAATTCAGTTGAATTTGATTTTATGCCCACTTGTGCACAATATATCCTAGCTATGTAATTGGAAATATCCCTTCCTTCTGTATTGCTTCCAGAAAAAGCAGTAGAACTATGCATTGTAAGAAAATATTTTGCCACCAATAAAGCACTACAAAGTTTTATCAATAAAAATGTAAAAAAAATCAATAAAAGTAACAGAAAAAAAACCTGAGTTGCAGTTAAAATATACTAGCTATTATCAAATTTGCCCACAAAAGGTAAATACAAAAAACTATAAGACATATAAGAATGGGGAGAAAATCACTAAGAAATATTTCCTTTGCTTTTTGTTTGATCTTGTGTCTTAACATGTTTTGAGCTGGGGTTTTTCATTTAAAAAATTAATAACATTATTGATCTCTAGATCAGTGATTTATTTGGGAGAACAAACTTCCACAGTGTGAAAAGAATAAGCTGTGGGAAAGGTTGTTTAGTAAAATCACCTGGGGATATTTATCTTCTACTTAGAGATTTTGAAAGATCTTTATCTGCCCTGATACTAAACATCAGTATCTTGGCAAGTCTTTGTTTCATACAGTAACTTTATTTCTGCCTGCAGGGATAACAGACTGAGAAATTTTGGATAAGAGGATCCCCTATATTTGTTCTAGCTCTAACAGTCTATAACAAATGCTTTTGAAAGAAAATTAATTTCTATCCATGGACTGCTATTCCCTCAGCAGTCTTTACAAATCAATTCAGAAAGCAAACAGCACGCTATAGTTGAAAACAAATCACTGTGCAAGTGAAATCAGAGAGCAGAAGCAAGTACAATTATTTAAGTAGAAGTGCATCTCAAGTTTGGATTCATTTCTTACTGGTGTACAAACATTCCATCAATAAATTTCAAATCTGCATACTATTCTGCAAGTGCACATTTAGCTTCCTATTTACATTTTAAAAGCATCACTAAAACACGGCTTTGGGTATTAGGACATTTTGTCACCGAGAAACTGCATTAACTTGTTTTATTCCCTTGCTGCAGGGTACCCACTGTTGCTGTGATGGAATATTAAGGGAGTCTGTCTATGTTGTAATATTACTTCATCCCAGCCGTCTGTAAAATAAAATATGATGTGCAAACATTGATGAGAGATGGTGAATATGAGGAAGACTATGAAGAGCTAAGCTTTCAAGCCTTCTTAGTGATTGCTTTCTCTTTCAAACGTGTTTTTACTGCATATACACAGAGACATGTACACTCCTACATGTATGCACATGCATGCATGCACACACATACACACATATGGTATGCCAATATAAATTTGATAATTGACTCTTAGAGAGGGAGAAGAATGCCCTGATTGGTGGAGTCAGCCAATTCTATGTCTTAAGTCCTCCATGGCAGATTTCAGGTCTCCCATTTGAGGTAATAAACTTTTGTTTAAGAGAGAAATGCACAGTTGGCACTGAGCTGACAGAGTCAGTTTCAGACATGGCAGTTCTATGCTTCTAGATGATGCATATTAATATAGCTACACAGACCTCTCATATACATGATTCTCAATCTATATTATTTTCCTTTAACGGCTTGTAGTGAAGGACTGCCTTTGCTATAAATTGACTAAACCACTCATCTATAGATTAAGGTATGTGTATAAGGTAAATAATATGTGATTGTTACAAGTTGCTGGAAGGTTAAACAATGGTTTGCTCTTCTTACATGTAGGTAGAGCCTCCATGACATACATTAGAGTTAATTATTAACATGCTACACAGTCTACAAAAAAGTTAGGAATACATTCCCCCAAAATGAATAAATAACGAAACCTCCTGAAGTCAGCAAGTCTTTATCTGAACCTTGAATAAGTGCCAATAGCAACAACTCATATATTTGAAACTTGGCTCATTTATCTTCACAGCAATTAATAGAGCAAATGAATATTTACTGGCATTAGAACATATTGAATTGAATACTATATTAAAATTATGTTTCTCTCTTGAATTCTGTCTTTACAATAATACCAAGAAACATGTTCATGGAGGACATCATTGGCATTTTCAAATTAATGAATATTTATCAAGCTACTATTACTTAGAAGGCTCGGCACTTAAGTATACATGGTCACAAAGATGAACATACATACACTTTCTTCCCAATGAACTTATGACCAATATGCAGTCATAAAATGAGAGTTGAATATTTAAATGCAGAGACTAACAGGACACATAGGAAGAAAAGATCCTATTCTTTGGGACAATATGAAAAAAATTTGGAAAGATATGAAAAATATTTGGTGGTGGTATTTTCAGTCCACGGGAGTCAAGTGGTAATACAGGACCCTAGAAAGGGTACAGTGTGAAAGGGGGGAAACCTGGGGTATAATAAGAGGCCTATAAATGTCAGGAAGAAGTTACTGTGCTTCAGTTATAAGTGACACAAATCCATTGGGGGAGCATTGACCAAACCTGTGTTTTGATAGACCAAGTTAAAGACTGAAGTCAGAAAGATTACAGAAAAACTTCAATCACAGTGGTATTAATGAAAAGAATTGTAGCACTAGCAAGTAAACTTTTGAGGATATAGAAAGTGACTGTCACTGATAATATAAGTTAGAATAAAAAAAAAATCAGAAGTTTCAGGATAAGAGGCAGAAAAAATAGAGCTGTCATCTGCAGAGATGGAAAAATCTGAATTGGCAGAAATCTCAGTCCTGGCCCACAATTTGGTTTCTCTAAGACTAGGTTATATTCATCATTTCTTCCATAAATAACAATTACTATGCAAACAAGTCTTTGGCTATATTTAACTTCAATGATTTTTTTTTTGTGAAAGCTTTGTAGATATACAATTCACATACCCAACAATTCATCCATTTTAAATGCATAATTCAGAGGTTTTCAGTATATTCACAAATAAGTGTACTATCACCAGAGTCAATTTTAGAATATTTTAATTATACTGGAAAGAAATCACTTAACTTTAGGTACCCCCATTGCCCTACCTCTTAAACCTATAGAACAACTAATCTATTTTTCTATAATTTTACCTATTCTGGACATTGCATACAAATGGAATCATATAATATGTGATCTGGTTTCTTTTACTGAACATAATGCTTCCAGGTGGATCCATGTTGTATTTATGAAAACTACATTCCTTTTTTATTGTGTTATTTCATGGATATCATTGTTTTCTAATATTGTACATGATTCTTCAAAGTATGTTACAACCCTACACCAACCAAAGTGCCCATAATCCTCCAGAATAGTCCATAAGATCCCTCCCCTTTCTTGCCCACACAATACCCTCCACTCTAGCAGCCTCCATTCACAGTCAGATTTCCAGGGTATTTTATCTGTTACTTTGTTTGGTTTCACTATATTCCATATGTGAATGAAATTACCTGGTGATTGTCTTTCTCCTGAGTTATTTTACTTAGCCTGATCTCTTTTAGTTTAATTTTTCTTGGTTCACTCCTGTGTTTGTGTGTGTATGTGTGTGCATGCATGCATGTGCATACATGTAGGAGTGTACATGTCTCTGTGTATATGCAGTAAAAACACGTTTGAAAGAGAAAGCAATCA